>NQII01000188.1:802642-841139 GCA_002778355.1 Clitarchus hookeri | reverse complement strand
GGAGTGAAAGCCGCATTCTTCATTAAAGCGAGCGAGTACATGAAACTGCTTATCGGCGCGAGTAACGCGAGTAGGCGACGCGGTAAACAAGTAGCGTTATCTGGCGGCGCGAGCCTGGGCTTCTGCCAGCTTTTGCAAATGCTCCGCGCAAAGTTGATAAAATATTCTCTGCTCCTGCGTTCGAGAAAATAGCCGTCGTTTATTGATACATGCTGTTCACGGTAAAAACGGGCGCTTTTTTTAAGGCCCCGCTATTTTCTTCTTTCGGCCAACTTCAATCTTTCCGCCAACTTTTAATGTAAACATTACCATGTTACTAATAAAAACAGTGGATACGTTCCACCACTGTCAAAAATTACCATCTGTGCTCAACTTTACCGTGAACAGCGCCCCGAGGAGGTTTATATCGAGCTGCACTCGCATACGAAAAACTTGATCACGTGACCCTAACACGGATGGTTTCGGAACAGGGGGAAGCCCGGACCGCGTTGAGTTGAGAGATTTGTGTGGCTCTTAACAACGGGGTCTTGACAGCCGACGAGCGTGAAATGAAGTGAGGATGGAGCAGCGCCGGAACGCCTGGGGTGGGGGAAACGGGAGATCCCCGAGAAAACCCACCGACCAACGGCATCGTCCGGAACGATTCCCACTTGCGAAAATCCGGGAATGGCCCGGCCGGGGATTGAGCCCGGTTCCTATTGGTGGGAGGCGAGCAGTCTAACCGCTCAACCACCGCGGCCCCTGCTCGAACCGAGTATGTTACCGAGCGAGAAGGGTGTTTAAACAAACAAGGCAAACACTGAACTGACGCTTCCGTGAACTTTGTATTCTTAAGTGACCTGTGTATTCAGGGAGTTGGCCAAGAAAAAAANAACACTGAACTGACGCTTCCGTGAACTTTGTATTCTTAAGTGACCTGTGTATTCAGGGAGTTGGCCAAGAAAAAAAATTGTTGTATTATATTTGTACAACATACTGTTCAACTTATAGACATTATCTGTGACTGCTTTTATTAAGGTAATTTTTTTTTTTAATCGCATGGTTTTGACATAACAACATGTAAAATTCAAAATTTTACTGTTTTTGTAATGCAAAAATAAAATAAACCTAACTGTTTGCAGAAAATTTAACAAGGACAACTGAAAGATCTTGTCTTAATTTATTTTAAGGTGTGCTACCAAAAGTAGTTTTGCAAAAATTCAGGGACAGCTACAAATCAAAAATATGGGAGAATTTCTTGAATTTTAACAATTTTTTTTAAAGTTCATAAAAATTTCCTTGTGCTATTTTATAGACGTCTTGAGATAATTCTTCGTATCTTCCGCCAGGGTGAATTATCTCATAACTTTNTTTCCTTGTGCTATTTTATAGACGTCTTGAGATAATTCTTCGTATCTTCCGCCAGGGTGAATTATCTCATAACTTTACCTAAATTAGTTTCCATCATTTGTACATTTGTAAGACAGTAAAGTTGTGATTTTGACATACAAAAACTATGTGCTGAATTTTAATTTTTTTTTTCGAGGACAGAGTAATTACTGATAATATTTCAAAGTAGAACAGTATGTGGTACAAACCATAATTTTTTTCGTTGCCAACGCCTTTCACTTATGCATTCTTAAGTATTATGCGAATCTCCGAGTCAACAGAACGTTTGCAAAGAAAACAAGCACCGAATCGTGTGCTGCCTTTTCTGGTGTTAAACAGCCTACTCACTTCGACCAGCGGTCACTGAACAAATATAGTCTATTCGCGGTCTCTTCACACTTTTTTAATCAAAATAAAAAAAATTGCCCATGTACGACGTGCGTGCTGGTTTCCTACATATGTCACGTATCACAAACATTTTACACTTACGTTAATTTAAAAATACCTTATTTTTAGTTCAATTGAACTACTGCGTATATTTTATGTGTAAATTATAATATTTAATTTATACAAATACAAACAGGGACAAAATAGGTGAGGTGGTAATGCCCAGTAAGAAGTAGTTCTTACGCGAAATATCATAAAACTGAGTGCGCAAGAATGCGATGCACTGTCCTTCCGGCGTAATTTTGCAGATTCGGTTACGCTTTGTTTTNCATAAAACTGAGTGCGCAAGAATGCGATGCACTGTCCTTCCGGCGTAATTTTGCAGATTCGGTTACGCTTTGTTTTGCTTAATGCGGAGGAATATTCTGGAAGTAGAACTTGAGCAGGGCTCCAGGAAAATTGGTAAGTAACCGTGAATGGACTATAACTAAGGCACGAGTATGGGCAGGACAGAAGGGTTTAGCGTGCAGGACAAGAACCCAGGAAATTTTCCTTCGGACTCGCATTCGCGGTTGTGGAGAAAAGGGGGTAGGGAGGGGGGAGGCAACGTAATTTAGTTTTCCCATCGTTCTCCGAAATCACTCCAGGCGAACGCTGGGAAAGGGTAAGGTTCTTTAACAAAGGGCACGGCAGATACCTTATCCTTTCCCGCTTCCNACTCCAGGCGAACGCTGGGAAAGGGTAAGGTTCTTTAACAAAGGGCACGGCAGATACCTTATCCTTTCCCGCTTCCCTGAGAAGCTTAGCTCCGTCTCTAACGACCTCGCCGTCGAAGAGACGACAAGTCCAATTCCCCTGCCCTAACAACAGGGAAATGTTTGCGCTTCATCGCTTGCTCGTGAACGATCTCGTTTGAGTCCCGTTTTTTTTTTCCCCCGCTTTCCATCCTCCTCGACAACCGTTGGTGGCTTTGCTGGCTCGAGCCACCTGTTCAAACTGCCGTCTGTTGTGCGCTGCTGCCATTTCAACGAGTAATCTAATTCTTGCTGTTACAAATCAGATCTCGGTTGATTGATTTTCCGCGCTATCTCGACAGAAATACACGAACGGATATCCGTAAAAAAATATATCTTACTTCCGAATTCACAGGAAAGGGAAACAGTGCAAAACTGCACGGCGAATTTTTGCCACGAAAACATGCTTTATTTGCAGCGGCAGATCCTGAGGACATACTAGGGAAATGTCACGTGAAACAGCTGGTAGTATTGAATTTCACGGCAGCCGAGATACAGAGGAATAAGTAAAATACTGCGTCTTCACACAACCTTTTTGACACTCCAGGGGCTTGTTTTCAAAATGTTTGGAAATAACTTAAAAAATCTAATAACCGTTGTCGATTTTAAGTGTTGGTGTTTTTCAACGTTGGACTCGGAATGTAATTACGTGGCTAAAAAATTGTTTACCCTTTTCACTCGTACAGAAAATTTCTGGCTTCATAGCCAGAAACGCATTCTGCTTGGAACCATTTAACTTTCTTAAATGTGTTGCACTAAATAAGCGGTTAATAATTTATGTTTCAGGCTCTGATCGCTATACTGTAGGCTAAATTGCCGGGGGCCAAGAAGATGCAACATCACGACTGCTTGGTTATATAACACATAACACAGATCAATATTTCAATCGCCATACGCTATGCTTAGGGCCAGTGACTTTTCGCGTAAAAATCGGAGCACACAGTAGACTTCAATACTATATACACACCTCAGCTGTTGTTATACCTCCATTGGCTGCTGGTGCCGTGTCCGTCTTTGACCAAGCCGCTCAGAACTAAGTAACTCCGACACTGAACCTTCGTGATTCGTGCGCAAACGGTTAACACGGGCCAGAACATTTTTTAGCCAATCAAAGAATCTGGACGACCCTACAGTGCTTTGGACTGTATCTTGTCTCGAAATATTTTCGCGAAATATCACTGCCCCTAGCTTTGCTCAATGCCAGGCAGAGGAGAAGAGTCATCATTACGACCGCCAAGTTGCTACATCATGTAACAACCATGACTCCCGATAACCGCATTGTAGCTTATATGTCACACGCAGAGACGAAAATAGCGCGGCGGCTCCTTTGTTGTGAGCAGTCCATTCTCTGATTGGCTGCGCGAGGCTCTGGTAACGGGCTTTGCGTCTGATTGGCTACTGCGCACTGCGGAAAGTTCCGTACTGGCTCGGCTGCTGGTTGGCGAGCACGTCACGGTGTTGCGAAATCCTGTTGGTCGATGACGCCATTTTGCTGTCGTGTGCGGCTGGAGTTCGAAGTACACCCTCGTGTTTCACCTCTGTGTTGTTAAGTCTTCTGCGTCGGGAGGCACGGGGATGCAAAGTTACGATTGCCCGGCTGTAAATGAGACGGCGACCAACATTTCGATCGCCGCACCGTGGGCTATACCACCGGGAGGACTTCAAGCAGCGGCCAGTCGTTGTGAGGTCTTGTCGTGGGACGACGGAGCGACGTAACGGTCGGACTGCACGCGNCCCCGACTCCTGGCAAAATATACCCGAAACCTCCCGCCCTATATCATTTCTCCTCCCACACGAGAAGACTGCTTGCGTTTCGCGTTCCGTTCCCGTGCATATAAAGGCTGGAGGCGAATAGGTATCCTGATTTTAGTCGCCTTCAAACGACTTAATGGTCGAATCGGTGCTTGCTAAAATTCTGGCACATTTTTGAAGGCGGGAACCATCTCCAGCTTATACTTCTAACAATCATGGTCACCGAGGGGAACCTCCCCTGTTATCCTCATTACATAAGTATTTCTAGACGACAAATAGTAAGGAGGTTCTGGGGAAACGCCGTTTGAAACAGTTGGTAGTAGTGAACGTCATGGGTTCCAAGATACATGGGCATAATTAAACCTCGGCCTAACTTTTGTGACACGCTTTCCTTTATAAAACTGCAGTTTACGTCAGTCTAATTCTATGTGGTCAGGATTGTTTTACGGATGTGAGAAAATCACGCACAAAACTAGGAGTTCTTCTCATTTTTTTTCGAGCGTACAGATGGAAGATTCCGATGTTCGTTCCTGAGGGGCCTCTCTTGCGTCGGTCGTCACATCGTGATACGTTTTCTATTTCTCATTTCATTGCCAATACATGTTTCCTTGAAATTCACAAGCATCGATCAAACCTCAGTTTGTATTATTTAGCCGAAGCTTTAAAGTATCATTCCGTTTAGTCCAGTATTTCAAAAAACTGCACATGAAGCTCGTTCCATTATCACCCTTAGAGCTTTCTCGCTTTTAGCGACAAACAAGAAAANTTTCAAAAAACTGCACATGAAGCTCGTTCCATTATCACCCTTAGAGCTTTCTCGCTTTTAGCGACAAACAAGAAAAATTTCGAGCCTTTGTGAATTGGCTTGATTTCCATTCCGCTATTAGAAAGCTACTAAATTTTTTTTCTTAAACATAGGTGGCTGAGTTTTTACTACCGTTATTTTACAGTCACGTAATATGGCATTGTTTAAAATGTAAAGTGCGTATGCTTTTTAAAATAATTATAATACAATGGCCTTTGCTTTCTTTCAGGTTGTTACAGTGAAACAATATATTTGACGTTATATTGCAAGCATGTATACTGTTTTAGAGTAGCATATCAATCCAGATTGAACTTTGAGTAGGTTGAAGAATCTCGATTGAAATTTTACCTTTGATACACCTGGACTGAAGTAAGACTGGATTGAGATAATCCAGTCCAGTCGGCAAGGTGAACTGGACTGTAGAATCCGGATCGAAAGTTTATTGTAAACATTGCCGTTAGGAATGAACAGGGAAAGAAAAAACAAACATAAAATACGCCGTTTTGAAGAGGGTTTCTTCGCCTCTTTGCATGTGGTTAGGTTGGCTGGAAATGTGTAGCAAGGAGAAGCCGCGGAGAAACGTGTGGTTAATTAAAGAGAGACAGAGCGTTTGCTGGGAATAATTCTGAGCAAGCAAAATTGAAGTTAATTGTATAGGAAACGATAAAGAAAAGGTGGCATTTTTGATTTGATGAAGGTTGAAATGTATAGTATCCATACTGAGTATGTGCATCGATTACCACCAAAACAGTAACAACGTTCAGCTTTTCGTAAGTCGTTTGTTTTCTAGTTCAGCCAATCGCCAATCGACTGCTCTGCGCGATTATCAGTCCGCTTTCAATCGGCATTCAATCTTGTTTACTTCAGTCCTCGTGCGAAACTTTACCTTAAACGCCTACTTTCGGTACGAGTTCATTTCGTGTTCGCCAGATGTTTAGTCCAATCAGAGTCCGGTCCAGTCCAAAATTTTACTCTGAAATGACTTATTGGTGTCGTCGGAGTGGACAGGAGAAGGAGAAACAGAATACCAAGATACGCCCAGAACTAAGAACGAATGTCATCAGGTCACAAAAGTAAGAATAATCTGAAATATTGACGAAATCGATCTCGTCCCNGCAGAACTAAGAACGAATGTCATCAGGTCACAAAAGTAAGAATAATCTGAAATATTGACGAAATCGATCTCGTCCCTGGATCTTGTCGCGTGAATTCGAGAATCTCTAGCCGAGTCTTTCCCAAGTGGACCCTATTTTCAAGAGCCAACGTCCAAGACTCAGATACCGACGCACACAGGACTAGTGATAGGAGCATTCGAGTTCAAAATGTCAAATAATTCGAATGCTTGTATTCGAAAACCTTTATCTGAGTGATCAAACCGAGTAATTCATCAGATCTCACTACTCACATCTCGCACGAGTACTCGAGTTCTCATGCAGATATTACGTTGTTTGTTCCACGCTTGTTCTCNATCTCACTACTCACATCTCGCACGAGTACTCGAGTTCTCATGCAGATATTACGTTGTTTGTTCCACGCTTGTTCTCGGATGTTTGCAGGCATCATTGTCTTTTTTTAAACAATTAAATAGTTATTTCATGTAAGTCTAAGTATCGCCGTGTGTTTTGTGGTCCATTTATACTACATAATAAAGTTTTGAAATATACTGTCCAATATTAGAGGCACTGTTTCGTGTCCACCGTTGATTTCCAAGATATTGTTTTGTATTTTATTGCATTNTCTACTGTCCAATATTAGAGGCACTGTTTCGTGTCCACCGTTGATTTCCAAGACATCGTTTTTTATTTTATTGTATTTTATATAGTTTCCCAAAATTAGCGATTTGCCGCCCCTCAACTGCATTTTCTATCTTCTTATCTGAACACTATAATGCGAATAGAAACTAGTAACCCAGTAAATAAAAATAAAAATAATACATTTGCAGATTAGTGAATAGACAAATAGGCCTACCATCACGGAACTTGAAAGAGCTCCGGAAATCAAGTCGCGAGCGAAAGTTCTCGATTCTCACACAAGTATTCGATCACAACATATTCGATTGTTGGAAACACTCGGTCCTGGCCATCGCTGCACACGGGATGGCCAACACCGCGGGTTGCGCCCGGCGGTGCTGGTGCTGCCGCCAAGCGGCAGGTGACGGCAGCTGCACTTGTACTGCCGGCGACGAGAACAACAAAAGGAGGAATAAGAAAATAAAAAAAGGGGGGGTGGGGGCTCACCAGTCGACCCCCAGGGCGCTCCGTGCATCCCCCCTCGCCGCGTCACTCCTGGAAACCCAAGCTCTCTGCCCCCCGGGGGCACGGGTGTCCGCGCTGGCCGGGCCGACTGCCTCGTCCCGGACGCCGCGGCGCACTCTCCTCGCTTTTATTTCACAGCGGGCTCATTTCCGAACTGGATTTTAATTACAAAAAAAATAATTACCTCCTGCAAGTGAAACGAACGCCGCTCCGTTAAAACATATTTCAGGCCCGCGACAAAATAAACTCCCCTCTCGACAGGCCGTGTTCATCTACCACCCCTACCTGACATATTTAATTTTAAAAATATATACAACTTAAATGTTAACATTCAACGTACGGAACTATATAAACGTGGCTGTTCTAAATTTCTACGTTCTCGGAACAGAAAATTTATAACGTTATCCGCCGAGCAAATGTTCTACTTCCTGATATTTCTCTTCAACATTGGACAGCATATTTATCGCTAAACTCTTCCGGCTTAAGCAGGGAACTGAAAGACAACAAGGAATTATTTCTTGAAAGTTAAACGTCAAAACCGTAATGCAAGGCAGTGCGCGAGTGCCAATAGCCTTTACACTCACATGGGTCCGTCCAGAGCAACTGATTACTTTCGAGGCGAATAAACAAATTTACACGTACATTTTTATTGTAATGAGACATGTGTTAGGTACAGTGTTGGGAAAGTTACAACTAAATAATAACTTCAGTTAAGTTAATGTACTTTTGAAAGTAAAGTAACTTCATTTTTCGTTACTTGTGGATAAAATGTAACTAGGCGTTAAGTAACTTAATTAAACTCCGTTACTCTGTATGTGACTTTATATGTGTAGGTCTCCTTTAGCTCAGAACATTGTTGGAAATAAAGATGTGATAAACAATTTGCCACTAGTAGATACCGATATGGTACTTGATTACATCAATTCCCATTGTTTTTGTGGAGCCTGAAATAAGAGGTGTAAATTTACAAAGTTAAGAAAGAACGTGCCTCATATCACACAGTCATGATCTTCAAAGCGACAGTAGGTCTATATCACATGTTAAAACTTATTTGTTTGTACGTTTTATTGAGGTACGTATTATTATTATCATAATCTGTGTTTATGCTTACGATTGATAAGATTCAAAGCTGGAAATTAAAATATGGAATAACACAATTGTAATGAAGGCGACTGCAGTGAGCGTACTGTGTTGTCGCGCGCCATGCTTCATGTCTGTGATAAATTAACTACATTATTTATAAATAAAACTTAATGTTGAAAAAGAAGGTTACAAATATTTCCTAATTCTAAACCACATTTAAGTATTCATAAAGCACTTTTTTCGCTATATAAATGTCATATAACGAGCAGTATGGTGACAGTAGACCTGAAGCTAGCACGCTGGTCTCTACCCGACACCGCANTCATGTCTGTGATAAATTAACTACATTATTTATAAATAAAACTTAATGTTGAAAAAGAAGGTTACAAATATTTCCTGATTCTAAACCACATTTAAGTATTCATAAAGCACTTTTTTCGCTTTATAAATGTCATATAACGAGCAGTATGGTGACAGTAGACCTGAAGCTAGCACGCTGGTCTCTACCCGACACCGCACGACTTATCGAGCAGCTGCGGGCTGGTGGCGGGCAGAACGCCGAACTGTCGACCGGCAAACCTGTATTTCCGCGTTCTCCTCGTTTCTAAACACTATATTGAGGCTTTAAATATAGTGTTTAGAAACTAAAAAATTATTTAAAAATTACTTGCTCATCTTATTGTTTCTTATGTTTTGCGTGCCCAACACACCTTTTATTATTCTGACGTCACGATAGCTGTGTCTACACTTTCTTTTTTAAACTGTAAGAACTGTACACACAAGCTGAAAATATAGATATGGAAGTTTGAGAAACACTTAGTACCTGGGATGATATGAAGAATTTGTTTTATTCTCAAAAGCTGTTTTCTTTCAGTTTATTTAAGGGAAAAGGTTATAAAAGTAACACAGTTTACTTGCGTAAAACGCGTAGGCCTATTTATTGTCAATGTTGTGGACCTGGTCTCGTAATTTTTTGTAACGTCCATCTCAGTAACTTAGAAAAAAGGGGAACGGCAAATATGAAAGTAAGATCATCCTCGCTAAAAATATCTAAAAAAAGTGAATTTTAGTGTTTTTAAAGTAAAAATTAAGTTGCAATGTAACTTAAATTGTTAGGCTTATGAAAGCTAACTAGGGACAAATAAAAACAACTTAAATTTATTAGAAATGCCTATGTTTTAAAAAAAACTGTGTAATATACAGCAAATGTTTTGCAAGAGAGACTCTGAGCCCCACCTAAATAATTTAATGTTTAATTTTCATTGCTTAACATTGTGATATGTTATTATTTAGGCTTACAGTGTGAATATAGCCTAAATATGATAGCTGTGCTCCTGAAACGAATGTTAGAAGTTATGTTAAGTTAATAAAAAAATATATATTCCAAATTCCGTCTGATAAGCTTAACTTGAAATGTATAAACATGTAAAATGTAAAATTTACATTGTGTTGCTAAATTTTTTGTAAACATATTTATATTTTATAGTTATGAAATACGTTTTTAACAATACCATAGTACCGTAATGAATGTTAGGTCAGATGCAAATAGTATATATTAAGAAGTTCAGTGTTAAAACTACCTACATAGGTGGCACATAAACACCTTAAATATAATTACGTACGGCAAAATGGTCTTCGCAATCAAAAATAACTGATTTTGGCGAAACTTTTTTAATGTCTCGCCTAACTGCGTTTTTCGTAACTAATAAATATTTTATCAGGTGTTTTGCGAGATGTACTAGTACAATGCGGTACCATAAACCAGTCCGATGATTTTGGTGTACTTGACTGCTTATTTTCTCTTCCCATTACTTCAAACCATTTCTATTTAACCAAATACGCATCACCGCTGAAGTAAACAAACGAGGCGGCCGAGGTTGTATCTGACTTATGACGTCACGGAGTAAGCAGGCGCGACAGGCGCCTTTTGGCGGGCGTTTCGAACGTAAAACTGTCATTCAATCATAACTTTTTCAAAGCTAAATTTTAAATAGTAAAACTTTGTAAATACATTTCTAACACACAAATGAATCAAAACCAAGTGCCAGCAGCCTATTGGCATAAATACAATCATTGTCTTAAATGAAATACCTCCCTAAGAATTCGTATAGTCACTGACGTAGTAAGGCACAGGATTTTTCCACAAAAGGAATTTTTATTCAGTACTTTAATATTTTAGGTGTATCACTTTATCATAACTTATTTCCTATTAACATAAATCTAACATCCAACTACCCAAAATTTCTGCAACTCTGTATATACTCTGTATACACTTTATTTGATTGAAAAAACTGTGTGTTTAACAGTAAATACATTGAATAGTAATGGAGTCAGTAGTATAAGAATAATAATAAATATATTAAGGATTATAATACAGAAAACTGAACTCTCAGTTTAAATAATGCACTTAACAAACTTGAAACACAAAATAAGACGATTCTTTTCAGTGGATATATCACTTTAAAAAATTGTAATGAAAAAAAAAAACTGGAAATAATTAAAACTAGACACAATTGAAATGGTATTCACAGAGTATGTTTAAAAGATTCTTATATAACAGTTCAAATAGTCACAAGAAAATTTTTATTCCAAAACTGAAATTACTTTTCAATAATTAATCACAACATTCTGGTTTTTTTCATTCCTTTCAAAACGCCAAAACACAAAACTATTTATACATAACAAGCGTTTCATAATGTCGTTAACAGTAATAGTACCATGTTTTTTTATTTAAATGAAGATTTCCACACGTATATGTGTATGTACAACACTATACTAATTTCGTAGTCAATATGAATNTTTTTTATTTAAATGAAGATTTCCACACGTATATGTGTATGTACAACACTATACTAATTTCGTAGTCAATATGAATTCAAATCACTGAGTGACAAACTGTGTTGGCTGCAGCTTTCATGTAAAATGTTTATCAAATTGATTTCTGGTAGGATATTTGTAAAATGAATAACAAACACTAAAGCGTTTGTTTAATTTGCGGATATAAACATAGCAAAAGTATGGAAGTATTAAATAGTTTTTAACACTCATTTACATTAAAATAGTACCAGTGCTCATATCACATTATGTAAATTTATTAAATTAAATCCAAAAAAAAAAAAAAACTGGTTTGCCAAATACGTCCGGAAATTATAACATGGTCTCGATATTTTGTAGATTTCCAAAATATATTATTTGTTTAAACTGTAAATACATCTGGAACCTTTCATTTCGGTAACAGTTAAAACATTTGCGACAGTTTTTCTACAAAACACTAGAGACGATGTTTGGCGCGACTAAGTTATTTGAAAAGTTACCAGATTTCCAATACTTCGGCCACAGAGTACGTAAGTACACGAAGGTGAAATAGCCACTTGTTGCCCATACTCCAGGCGCACACGCTACCAAAATGGCGTCACTGACTGCGTTCCCTCGTCAGCGCAGCGCCTGGTAACTAACTTGCCAGCCGGCGACCCAGCCACAAGGGGACATTTCGTGGCACGCGGCAGCCAATCAGACACGAGGCCCGTTTACAGAGAGTCGCACAACCAATCAGTGAGTGGGTACTCCCACCATCGACGGAACTGCCACGTCATTTCGTCTCCGTGTAGTTTTCTAATCTGTGCTTCGGCTGTGTTCGCACTGATCAATTCGTAATTTATTAATTTGTGATTTAGNCTCCGTGTAGTTTTCTAATCTGTGCTTCGGCTGTGTTCGCACTGATCAATTCGTAATTTATTAATTTGTGATTTAGCAACGACCTGTTTGGATTCACTCGGTAGTTATTTATTTGGCAATTGTAAAAAAAAAACGCATTAAATATCAATATATATATATAATTATAAGGGACTGTAATGTTTACATAATTCGTGAAATACTGCATAAATGTTACTATATATTTAAAAATTAAATTTACGCATAACACTAGTATGCTTTAAGAAAATTATTTATGAAATTACGTAACCATTTGGTTGAATAAATTTGCCAATTCGAACAACGCCTTATTGTGCGCATATGATACAAACACATTCGCGCAAATTATAGGAATTTTCTAAAATTTAGGTGTTTACTCAGGTAAGAATACATTCTTGATGAAGATAAATGTTTGATAAAGCATAAGAAATTACCTTTAACATTTGCGTCCTCGTCATGTTAAAAACCAATAAAGAAATAATATTTAAGTTTAGGAAATTACACAGTTTCCTTCTATGTCCATGTCCGTTTTAGCGTTTCGAAAGCACTGGTTACTAGGCCTGGTTCACAGGCAAGAAAAAACCAACACGACGCGGACAGATGGCAGCGTAGGTAACGGTACTAACTCTACGAATGTGGACCGACGTCGAGCGAGCAGCCTCTTGGCTTTCTAACTCTTGGCTCATCATGAAGTCCCCCCCTAGTTCCGCTATTCTTGTTGCAGATGAGATTAAACTACAGTACTGTGAAGAGAGAAGTAACGTAAAAAATTAAGTTATATTTTTTTTCTTCCCGTTACAATTAATGAGCAACTTAGTTAAGTTACAGGTTAACATTTCAAAAAGTTACTTTAGAGTAACTCGTTACTTTCGTTGCGTTACTACCCAACACTGGCTAGGCATAACGAGTCAGGCTGTAGCTTTATTGGTGTTTTGTTTCGGACAACGATAAAAAAAAAAACCTAAGGCCGAAATTAAACTTTAGTTCACCACAAAGTTATTACCCAGCACTGCAGCGAACTGCAGTCGTTCCGAGGCCTCGAGAACTAGTTTTATGGTGATGGATGCATTATGGGTATATACTTATAAAAAAAACACATCCCATCAGGGATCTGTATAAGATATGAATGTAAGTATACCATTTTTTTTTAGATGGCGGCAGCGTATCCTCATGGCTTTCTTTTGAAGTAAAAATATTTTGCTGCTGTTTACTGCCAGAGCCCAGTACATTATGCCAAAGTACATTAATGCATGGAATTGAGCAAAATAAACTTGTTTAAGTATAGCAGGTGATAATATTGAGACCAAGTGGCGAATAGTGAAACAGGCAGTGCTTAGCTTCTTTGAAATATTACTGATTTGCTTTTTCTAATTGAGAGCATATAACACGCCACATAATGATCGAAAACGAAGCGTTCAGAAGTGTTTTTTATTTTTATTTAAAGGCACTGTGCACCGGTATAGGAACTGAACAGCTACGCCTTACGTAAGACCTACACGATCCTCCACCGGCCCGTTACGTTTGGAAAGAACACGCTTACGCACCATAAAGAACGCGACTGTTTGCTCGAGACTGAGAACACGCATTCTCAACACACGACAAAGACACGTTCGAATGTCATCAGTCTAAAACATACCGTGGTCCGTGACAAGCATAGGAATACTTCGTAGCAGATGGATGGAAGTTGAGAGTTTTTAAGCTCATCGTATACGACACGTAACGAGCATTACTCCCCCAGTTAATCATTGCTGTGTAAACGACCGTCCGCCTCGCCGGCGAGCCGCCGAGATGTGTCGCTGCGGAGTAAGGCTGGGAGCTCGAGATAAACGAGGCATTTTAATGCTCATACAGTCGCCTGTTCCGCGGGTTAATCTTCTGAAGTATATTGACAACCGCCTCTGGTTACAGCCTTAGAGAAAGAAGCATGCCGTTCCTTTCATTAACGGTTGTTGATGTCCCGGAGGCCAGTAGTGAAAGCCCGGATAATGATCCTCCTTCCCAGAGACTAATGGCGAGTTCACAATAAAAAAAAANCTTAGAGAAAGAAGCATGCCGTTCCTTTCATTAACGGTTGTTGATGTCCCGGAGGCCAGTAGTGAAAGCCCGGATAATGATCCTCCTTCCCAGAGACTAATGGCGAGTTCACAATTAAAAAAAAAGGCATAGACACGCCGCATAAAGAACGTAGCAGTAAAAAAATCGCACACGACCAGAAACCTTGTGCCAAAATTGTTTCACGATTGAATGATTACATGTTATTTTTCGCCAATGAAATTTTGCGAGCCTGACGTCAGTTGGCAGTGTAATGTTTTAAATATTTTTTCTGCCTTTACATTCATAAAATAGATCTTTGCAACAGATGTTTAATGTGATATTGTGTATAAAATAAACTGTGGTTTAAAAGAGTTTTTTTTTGTATTTGTTTTTGCGATTGTAAATATGTGGATAACTTTTAAAATGTCTGCTAGTGCACTTCCGCCTGTNTTTTTTTTGTATTTGTTTTTGCGATTGTAAATATGTGGATAACTTTTAAAATGTCTGCTAGTGCACTTCCGCCTGTTCTTTCTTCAAAATGTATATCTCGCGACATTCCTTTGTTTCTGCAGCATAACCACGTTCCTCCATTTTAATTGAACAATTTCTTTGAAAACGTTCTGCTCTGATTGGCTATTGCGCCCTTATGCTCTATGCCACTACCTCTCATGCAACGTGACCTGTTACGGTTACGCGCAGTCGTGAACCAATCGGTTCGAAATCATGGTGCTCAATTCTTGTGCACGCGACCTACTGTTCCGAAAACTTATGCATGTAAAGACCTAGGGATTGAGCGCCTCCAACGAGACAAGTGTTGAGTTGTCAGGTGAACAGGGTAGTCTGTTTCCCAAACTACACGTCTTTAAACAATCTATAAACAAAAATTGTAAAAATATATTTCCTCTTACTTTACGCAATTTGTCTGCGATTACCCTGGCACGATTGTTTCCCTGTGTGCAGGATTCATTTATAATTTTATTATTACTGATAAGAGGAATTTAAGAAAAAAGTCTTCCGTTATCACGGGACCTACTTGTACATATTTCGTTAGAACCGTCTGGGCCGGTAGCAATAAAAGGACTGCGGGAGCAGGAAGGTTGTCATTCACTAATTTTCGGGGATTCCGCTTGTATTTGTCGAAGCAGTGTGTTCTAAGGCTACAGCTAAAACGTCCAGTTGTGAACCTAGCGTAGTTCTGGCGAGCTCCACGGAACCTACAACTCACTGCGGGCGACTCATGAGGGGGATCTTCCACAGGTTGCCTTGACGGGCACTTTACCGCCGGCAACCCAAGTGAAGGATGGACACGTGAGGGAGAAGAATGGGAGGTGTAGAAGGAGGTTGCAGGGGTGGATGGGGGGAGGGTGTCGTGTCAGGGCGTGACCGCTCGTTTTGTAATTGCAGAACATCGCGCTGTCCGATCGCAGGATAAGCTTCCGTGGGCGAGCCACTAAAAGCCATTGTTACCTGTGCCACCTCCTCCACCTCCGTCCACTGTCTTTCTTTCGCTCCCTCACCTCCGTCGGGGGGCACACCGCGTCTTCGCGGCGCATCCTTTCTCCCCCTGCCAGCCAGACACGCAGATGAAGACAACGGAGGAAACGAGCGAGAGGAAGATGGAGAGTGGCGAGGGAGATGCGTGGGCGGATGCAGTCGGGACCCGGTTGTCGCACGAAGGCCGACGCCGGGACGATGGTACTGGGTTACTTGCGGCGCCACCTACACTCATTTGCAAAAATATTGATCACCATGAAGTAATTGCACGAGTACAACGAAGGTTCGCCACAGAGTATCGCCATGGCCCGGCATGTATCCCATTTGCAGTTTTCTTGAGCGGGTGTGCCGCTAGTGGAGCACATATGCCTCTCCATCATTCAGAACTGCAAGACACCGAATAAGGCCTTTGTATGAGTGTGAGCCACAGTCAAGTTCAGGGAACACGCAGCACTCCCCGACGGCGCATTCGACCAGCCTTTGCACAGCTTGAGCTTCAGAGAGGCTGCATCGTCAGCTTTCGAGAGGCAGGTCGGACGTTTCGTTGCATTGGTTGCCACTTGAACCGCTGTGCCTACACTGTAAGTCGGTGTTGGATGCAGTGGCAACAGAAGGGCACACACACCCGTCGAGAAGGCTCGGGTCTACACCAGCGGACCACCAGCAAGGAGAATTATTATCTCGTGACAGGCACTCCAGGAGCGTCGCTGTGCACCATCCAGGAACGTGGCACGGCAGCTGGGGATACGACTGCGCCCACCATTTCTATATCCAAGTGGCCAGAAGAGCGAGATTTGTCGTCGCGGCGTCTCTTACGACGTCTGCCATTACGACCTGAGCATCACCGTGCATGTGTGACCATCTGCCGGGAACGGACAGAATGACAGCTTGCGGATTGGCGAGGAGTAGTATCCAGCGACAAATCACAGTTTTGTATGGATACAGACGACCGCGGAATTCGAGCCTGAAGACGTCCTGGCCAGCGCCGTGATTCACGCTTCATTGTAGAGTGGCACACCACCCCAACAAGAGGTGTCACGGTGTGGGGGTGCAATTTCCCACTATTCCTGCACCCCACTGGTGGTGATTTAAGAAACCCTGACGGCGCGGCGATACGTCCAGGCAATTCTGTGACCACGTGCGCTCCCCTACCTGGTGCAACGTGACAATTCCATTTTCTCGTAGGATAACACCCGAGCCCACACAGCACGGGTATCACCGGCTTGCATTCGCGATGTCAACATGATTCCTTGGCCAGCAAGTCCCCTATACCCCTCGCCCATTGAGAACGTTTGGGACCAGAATGGACGGCAACTTCGGCCTGCGGCAACTTCAGCGAAACTGGAGGGCCAGTTGCGTCATCTGTGGCAGGATCTTCCTCAGGAGAACACACAACGTCTGTATGCCTACATGCCCGACCGCATCGCCGCCTGTCTCCGTGCTGCAGTTGGTCAAAACACCACACTAAGTGCAACCTGCAAGCGTTGGTTCCCTGCAATACATGCTTGAATTCGTAAAATATTTTGTTGTTTTCTGTACGTACACTACCATGTCCTGTGCCTGTACCCACTTACGGGCCCATGAGATGGAACCTTCAGGGTACTGAATTTATTTTGCAAATGAATGTATTTGTTAGTTTAAGCAGTTCCTTGGATTATAACTACGAGACTAAAATAGGTACTGTTTTTAATTGGCGAAAGCGAGTGAGGAGGGCGTAGGTTATCCTGACAGCTGACAGCTCACGACGCACGTGTGTAAAAAGGTGGAATAATAGACTACCACCTTTGAATGGACAGAGTACACTGATCGCCGACAGGAAGGGAGTGATTGAGGAGAGAGAAGAAGGGTAAGGANACCACCTTTGAATGGACAGAGTACACTGATCGCCGACAGGAAGGGAGTGATTGAGGAGAGAGAAGAAGGGTAAGGACCTCTCGGCGAGCCACCACTCACCCGCCATTGTGCTCGTGACATATCTCCGTGAGCCTCTCACCGCGAAGAGGAGCCCCCCCCCTCCCACCATCCCGGAGACCAGTATTGCCAACACTCGGACAGCGAATTCCACTATGCCGCTGCTGAGACTCCACAAGAATCCACCTGACATGAAAATCGAGGATATAAAAATTCGAATATCAAGTAAATAACCAGTATTTAAGTGTATCGATTTAAAGGTCTTCGAAAATTATTGGATATCATAAACATCTTCAAATAGAGAACTTCAAGAGAAATTTTCTACTCGAGTACGAATCCCAATAAGATTTAATGATGCCAACTTTCTGGGGAACCTCCTGAGATATTTCAGTGTCATGGAACCAATTCATGGTTATAAATTATAAAATAATGTTAGGTATATTTACGCCTTTGCCATTCCATACGCACAATTCAATTACAATTTTGGAGACTCCAGTTGGTAACATACATTGTTCTTCTAGAAAACTCCCTATAACAGTTCACATAAAAGTTTTATAAATCCACTAAATCATCCACCACAGGCGTCACCAAGATTTTTCCAAGGGAGAGCAAAGGGGGCATCGGAAACCACTTAAGTTTCTTTCAGAGGGACATGAGATTTCAACCTGAGTTGTACACATCATAAGTGCAACATGCATAAGTGATGTGTCATACGAATAANAGAGGGACATGAGATTTCAACCTGAGTTGTACACATCATAAGTGCAACATGCATAAGTGATGTGTCATACGAATAAATATTTTATTTTCAACAATGTAAAATAAAATATTAAAATAATACAACGCAATATAAAATACGAAAGCACAAACAATTATCAAACCAAAATTAAGACAAAACAATTAGAACTTAATACTCCCCAGCATACACTTGCGTTTCGGAGCTACATCGCTAATAAGCTATGTATCTGCTATAAAAACGTGCGACGACCCTACATTGTCTTAGGTATGTTTATTGTGCGGCAGGCACCTTTAATNTATGTATCTGCTATAAAAACGTGCGACGACCCTACATTGTCTTAGGTATGTTTATTGTGCGGCAGGCACCTTTAATTGATAATTTTGTAAGTGCTTGTCTTATATCATTGTTATCGTCATCTTGTCGCCTGTCAGAATATCACATTATTTTTCATATTGCATAACGTTTATAGTCAATTNATCATTGTTATCGTCATCTTGTCGCCTGTCAGAATATCACATTATTTTTCATATTGCATAACGTTTATAGTCAATTAACGGTTGCTTTCAACTTTTCAGAATCTCTGCTACAGTTCTACAACCGTGATATTCCTCCGCGTCGTGCAAACAAAGCTTAACCGAGCCTAGAAAGTTAGTTAAACCAAAGGGACAGCGCACCGNTGATATTCCTCCGCGTCGTGCAAACAAAGCTTAACCGAGCCTAGAAAGTTAGTTAAACCAAAGGGACAGCGCACCGCATTTGTGAGCACTCAGTGTAATAATATTTTGCATAAGAAATATTTCGTACTAAGCAATTACGAACACACCTATTTTCTCCCTGTATTTATTCTAAATAAGTATAAATTAAATATTACCACATATAGCTAGACTATAAGATAAAAGTTTCATTTAATTAAAAATAAGGTGTTTTGTGTTAACGCAAGTATAAAACTCTCGTGATACACGATATATTTAGGAAACCACTAAGAACGTAACACACGTGGTGATTTTTCAAAGGCTTAATTCAAAAAGTGCGAAGAAACTGCGAATATACTATATTCATTATAATATTCTGTCGGGTAACAAGCAACTGGTAAAACTATTGAAGGGATCCGCCAGCCATTTCCGGCACAGTCTGATCCAGAAAGGTCATACTTCCGGCCATCTACCGTGGAGGGAATGTTTTGTTTTACAAATCAGAACAAAGGAAATACATAAGTGAGTACATAAACGGTAACTTAAAACTTTTGTGAAACCCTGCTTAAGTTCTACTTTCGGGCTATTCCTCCGCCTCATGCAAACAAAGTTTAACTTAATATAGAAAATTGCACCGGAGGGGCAACGCATCTCGTCCGCAATCAGTGTAATAAAATTTTGCGTAAGAACTTTTTCATATTAAGCATTACCAACACACCTGTTTTCTCACTGTTTTTATTTATATTAATTTAAAATAAAATATTGTAATTTATAGATAAAATTTAAATAAAAGTTTGATTCAACAGAAAATAAGGCACATACTTCAGTGTCAACATAAGTATGAAACGCTTGTCATACACGGCATATTTAGGAAATAACCTAACACATCATATATGGGGTAATTTCTCAAAGGTTAGATTCTAAAAGTGTGAAAAGATTTCACGACCAGCTGTATTTCACAACACTTTAGCTTAGATACATTTCCGTCATTGCAAGATCTAGGTGCCACGCGTCAGATGTCTGCCCGCGAATCACAGAAGTACAGTATCGGAGTAACCTAATTCCGATTGGCCAGTCAAAAGAAGAAAATCTTTTCATAGAGATACGCCGCCATAAAGCAAAAGAAAACTGCTTGTATGCCCGTGGGGAACCGAAATCTAGCACGTGCGGAAATTTTTTTTCTCGCAAAATTTGGGTGTTCCTACGTATCGAGTACTGTCAGGCCCATGCAACATTCCCGGACATCGAACAAATAAGGTCGATTATAGACGTTCAATACTGACCAATTCCTAAGAAGCAGGGGCAGTGATATTTCGCGAAAAGATTTCGAGACAAGATTCAGTCCAAAGCACTGCAGGGTCATCCAGCTTCTTTGATTGGCTAAAAAAATGTTCTGGCCCGTATTAACAGGTTGCGCACGAATCACGAAGGTTCAGTGCCGGAGTTACTTAGTCCTGGGTGGCTTGGTCAAAGACAAGCAGCAGTCAATGGAGGTATAACAACAGCTGAGGTGTGTATATACACTGAAGATCGTGAAAGAACGGGACAAACGACGACTGGCGAGAATCATTAAACGTGACAGACGTGAAACCCTTTCTCAANGTGAAAGAACGGGACAAACGACGACTGGCGAGAATCATTAAACGTGACAGACGTGAAACCCTTTCTCAAATTGGCGAAGATTGGATTTGTGGACTGCCCTGCAGGATTCATGGCGTGAATTGCCTCCTGCATACCTTCAGACATTAGTCGAGACCATGCCACGTCGTCTTGCGGCACTTCTGCGTGCTCGCGGGGGCCCTGCGCGATATGAGGCAGGTGTACCAGATTTTTTGGCTCTTCAGTGTAGTATTGAAGTCTTACTGTGTGCTCCGATTTTTACGCGAAAAGTCACTGGCCCTACTTTGGAGCATCGTCCAACCTGGGAGGGGTGGGACGGCCATATTTCCACGCCAAAGCGAGTGTAAGAGGTTTGTCGTCGTCAGCATAGAGGGGCACTTACGCAAGAGGCACGGCGAACTGAAGTCTAGGCCTCTCCGAGAAGCGAGAGCGGTGCTGCGATTACGACCGGTATATTCGTCGCGACGATACGGTGTACGGTGGCGCGGTACAACACCGCGAAGCGAGTGTCGATCGCGGACCGCGGCTGTAGGAATCTAACGATTTCTCGGTCGAGTTTACAATCAAGCATGCCCGGCCGTGTTGGTTTGTTAATACTAGGCACTACGGTACAATAAAACTACTATCTATTTATCGCCTGTGGAGTTAACCGAGGCACAACCCACCTAGACAACAGACATTATTAACAGGTGGAGACCAGGAAATTTTCGCGGTTTCGTTTGGCAACAAGCTAGATTCCACAATCGTTTGTGTACTCGAGTCTCAGTTTGTTGCTCCACTTTTACCAGAGACCAAATGGCACGGGTATTAGGCCCTCTTTTTCTTGCGTGTTACTTACTGGTTCAAATGAGCCCAGGGCGTAGCTTACAAACAGCAATTCTATTATTAAAACGAAAGTCGAACGTGTATATGTTTGAAGTCTAGCTCGTCTTCAAATGACTTCACGAAATTTCCGGGACTCTTATTAATCGGCAATATCACTGATACCGGCGCGTGAGCTGAATGCCACTACCCAGAGGGACATCGCAAATTGTATTTCACTTAGTTGCGAGAACGATTACGATCACTAACCGACGATTGTTGCAATAAATCTCTCCTATTTCATAGAAAAAAAAATCCAGTTCCTAAGTAACGGCACCCTCCACCACCTCTGACCGCCTCGTCCTTCTGACGGCCATGTTATTCAAAGACACTTTATAAAAATTTTGTTTACTACTCACACAGCTGAGGTTGCGTTCCGATTGGAACTTTTTGTTTACAAAATTGTCACTTGGCCAGTTTTATTTACAAAATCGATGACGTATTTTTGTAATTTGCGTTTTGTTTTTTGTCAGCTTCGAAGCTGCCAAATTACAAAATACAAATTACCAAGCCGCCACCATATTAGTTTCGCATGTTTGAAAAGTTAAAAAACACATATTGACCACGTTATTGGAATAAACAAATGTGTATTGTACTCACAATATTTCACTAAGAGAGTTNTTAAAAAACACATATTGACCACGTTATTGGAATAAACAAATGTGTATTGTACTCACAATATTTCACTAAGAGAGTTTCTGAAATACTATTGAAATCGGTATTTTCTCACAACAAAATTCTTGTTAAGTAATAATTTTACATCATATTCGTTTAATTTTGTTAATTTTAAATTTGGAACGCCCCTCGAAAAACTTTCGGGAATAATTACTATTTATTTTAAGACTTCGTGTACTTTCAATTTTTGGAAAAATGATAAAATCTAAATAATAGCATGGCGTGCTAGACAGTTGAATGTCGTGGTGTTCCCACTAAACCTTACAAAATGATACATTACTGTGGGGAAGTGAGACTTGATGAGTGGGCAGCAGATATTTGGAATTACATTAATGTATGACAATGGGCATTTTGGTTTTATATGTGTTACTAATAAGTGAAGTTCAATTGACTGTGTCTAGTATAAACAGAGTGATAATGGCTTTAATCATAATAGAGATTGCTATTAAATAATAATTTTGAATAGCAGAGGCAAGTAATTTAAGGTTGTAGGCGTAAATAATTGGTGTGTTTAGTTTTTATAGCACTGCAAATAAATTAAATATTAAATCANTGTTAAATCAGTTTGCTAATTATATCAAGACCTTCATCCCCTACGAACTCGGATAAGCTCAGGAGACTTGTAACAGTTTGTTATTTGCTTGAAGTAATAATATTCACTACAGCCTATTCGCGGTTCCTTCGCACAGTTTGAAGCAAACCTTTGATAAACCATCCCATGTATAACGTGTTTAGTTATTTCCTAGACGTTCCATGTATCACAGGCGTAACGAAGAACGAAACTGGAAACGAATTAGAGAGCGTATTTTGTGGGAGGGAGTAAAGAGTCTGGTGACAGCCTCCCCTGGAAACGGTTTATTTACAGGCTAACCGTCATCTCTCCCTCCCGCGGGAATCCCCCAGCTCGAAAAAAAATATTTTAAAATTCTTTACTAACATTTTAAAGTTTTAAAATATATTTTGTATTAATTTTATCATTTTAACTATTAGAATTGAATAATGTTTCTAAATTTGTATCAATTGTTTTCCTGTTGATTTTAAACTGATCAATGCTTTCATATTTAAATGCGATTTTTGTATATACAGGAAAAACATTGAGGGGTGGTAGAGCTCACTAAAACAAACAATTATTGTATAGGAATATATGGGCGGGAGTGACGAGTTGAGGTACAAACACAAAAACAACACATGGAATGCAACACATTGTTTATTTACAACGTCGCTGCTAAATGCCTTTTTACAGCAATGTTTATAACAATTGCTCAAAATTGCTACCACTGACAGTAATGCAAGCTTGGTAGCGTCGGTGGAGTGATTGGCGAACAGATTCAAATACACCGGGTATTTCACGCACGCCACCATTGCCAACCAATCACGCCATATGTAGAGGTTGCCAAGGTTGGTGGATGCATTTCCAGCAACTGTTTTAACATTTTCTGTACGGAATTACTCGTTAAGTATGCTGCTAATAAACATCTTATGTTTCCGTGAATGTGTTATGTTTTTGTGTTTGTGCCTCAACGCGTCAGTTCCGCCCATATATTCTTATACAATAATTGTTTGTTTTAGTTAGCTCTACCACCTTTCAATGTTTGTCCCATGATTTTAGAACCACTCTGTATACTAAGTTCCCTTGGCGGTTTAAGGCAAGTAAAATAGTTCTAGTAAAATGATATTAACACTTTTGAGAATGGTTGCTATTTTATTATTTTAAACGAAGAAACGAAGACCCGGAGGGCTGAAAAGCCAACAGGGCCCAAGCCATATATTTAATTACTAGGGCCATCTGTTTTTCGCGAAAATATTTACGCATAGGTTAGACTCCAATATCCTAAGTGCACACTTGCAGTCTTTATTTGACTAATGGGCGCTTTGTGAAGACAGTCTCTTACATGAGTGAGCCAATCAGAATCATGTTTCTCCGATACCGACCGTCTGTGATTCGCGGGCAGACAGGTAAGACGCGTCACAATTCAAATGATCCAATCACGAAAGTGGTTCTGAAATAAAGTGCATTGGAATACAACTTACCCTGAAATTTTTTCGCCTAAAACAGGCGCCCCTATAAATAACTCATGTCCTACACATCAGTGGTCTCAGGGGGAGGCGTAGCCTCCAACCCAGACGCCAAAAAAAAAACTCTCGTCAGTTACTCGTCTGTAGCGTCAGTAAATAAAGGAACACTTGTCAGTNGGGAAAGGAGACAGAATAAACACAGTGGCTGGTACCACAGGACGCATGATCCTGAGACCACAATGTCAGGCTGTCACGTCGGCGACGGGCAACACCGGCTCGACGATGGCGCCGATACCCTCGCCCGCGGCGAGCACAGATAGCTTAGCAATACAGAGGCGAAAACGGACGCTCATACCGCGACGAATCCGGTCCCACCCACCGCCAGCAAAAATGGCTTCACTGGCCAGCAACGTGCTGGAATGCCGTTCGTCTGTCGGCGCCTGGTATAACAAAGTTCAAATGAGAAAATGATGTTCGCGCAGCTCTAAGGGAGGGAAGGTTGCGGAGGCAGTGTAGGGGGAAGGCCCTCCCTAGCGCCTGAGGCGGGAGGAAGGGAAACCACGTGACACTGCTGGCGTTATACAGACCAAACTGATATACGCTATTCACGGTAAAGTGAGCACTTTTGAAAGTCCTCTCATTTGGACTAATAGTCAATAAATATATTTTATTTTAGCCTTACTTTTTACCTTTCGAATGCGGTGGAATATACGCACTGTATTTGTTACTTACATGGCAGTATTTAATTAAAAAGGTGGTTCAAAGTATAAAAAATTGGCTGAAAGGAAAAAGTAACTAGGGCCTCATAAGTGCTCACTTTACCGTGAACAGCATTTAACATCGCTCTCTACTACCGTACTGTTAAATACCGTGCTGCGCGACTTACTTTTTTTCGTCATGTAATATGCACGCGAGGGCAGCTCTCGCCCAACCTCTCTCGGCCGCTGAACTGAACAACCCTACGCCTTCGTGCAGTGACAATGGACTCTCCCGACTCCTACGCGACTCGCCAGCCGGCAACCCTGCCAATAGGTAAACGTCTCAATACCAGTAGTCGCCAATCAAACACAAGACCAGTTCCCAGCGTCTCGTGAAACCACTCAGGCGATAGTTACGCCCGCCAATACTCTGTGACACCGAACAGCTACCTGCCCAGAAGCCAAACGTTACGACGGTGCTTCACGCGGCCGTTCGACGAATGCGTGAAGTTCTGCGAAGGGGCCTCGTTGTTGAGTTGAGATGTTTGGGCGGCTTTTAACGAGGTCTTATGAGCCGATGAGGATGAAATTAGGTGAGAACGGAGCAGCGCCGGAATGCAAGGGTGGGGGAAACGGGAGATTCCCGAGGAAACTCACCGACCAGCGGCATCGTCCGGCACGATTCCCACTTGCGAAAATGCGGGAGTGACCCGGCGAAGGTGCNGGAAACTCACCGACCAGCGGCATCGTCCGGCACGATTCCCACTTGCGAAAATGCGGGAGTGACCCGGCGAAGGTGCTTCGTGTTATTTGATTAGCTACTGCACTTCAGCGGAAGATTTACCTATCAGATGGACTGCCACCTGGTTAATTAATGAAAATCTAGTGGGTGGGCAACATGTTCACAGAGTAGATAATTACATTTGAGACGAAATGGCGTCATGGGTCCTTTGACATGGACGTACCCATTCTCTGATTGGCTGAGCGAAGCTCTGGAAACGGGCGTTGCGCCTCTTTGGCTACTGCGTGTTGCGAAGTGTTCCCTACTGGCTGGGCAGCCGGCTGGCGAATAGGTTACCAGCCGCTGATTGGCGAACGGCGTTCCAACATGTTGCTGGCCATTGACGCCATTTTGCTGGCGTGTGCAGCTGGGGTTCGCGGTACGAGCATATGTTTCACCTCTGTATTCTTAAGTACTCTGTGACAAAAATGGATCTGAGGTAAAGTGTCTTGGGGTTAAACTTAAGTAGTGAAATATTTTCGCGAAAACGTATGTCACTCATTAAAGAAAAATGCAGGATATGAGGAAACTCTGGCAAAACATATTAGACTGACGTCTGTTCACTGTTAAGTGATCACTTTCGAAATGAACCTCTGAAAAAATATCACTGTCCCTTCCTGTATACATAGGGGCAGTGATATTTCGCGAAAAGATTTCGAGACAAGATACAGTCCAAAGCACTGCAAGGTCGTCCAGCTTCTTTGATTGGCTAAAAAAAAAATTTCTGGCTCGTGTTAACCGTTTGCGCACGAATCACGAAGGTTCAGTGTCGGAGTTACTTAGTCCTGAGTGGCTTGGTCAAAGACGGACACGGCACCAGCAGCCAAAAGAGGTAAAAAATTAGCTGAGGTGTGTATATAGTTTTGAAGTCTACTGTGTGCTCCGATTTTAAAGCGAAAAAACACTGGCAGTATGTATACATTTTAATAGGCACGCTTACTGACATGCGTCCAGTAAAGTTGGTAACAAAGTAGAGGAAATAGTTCCATGCTTTAACATTGAATTAAAAATGTTAGATTAACGTCTGTGAATACTAAGAAATTTTAATTGGCGTTCTGTTTTATAAAGCATTTAAGTGTAAGAATTAAAACATTTGTAACAATTTTTTTTCCAATAACCTCAGAGTTTAACTTGATTGACGCATAAATAAAGTGATCAGGTCCATAGTAACGTTGATGTCACATACGGGGGAATAATATACTATGTGCATACTAGTAGATCTTCAGCAGGGCATTCAAAACTGCTCACTTTACGGAGAACAACATTTAATCTGTTGGAGGTGAACCTTATGGAAACGCTTTCGGTAATTACAAACCGCAAATGTCAGAAATAGAATTCCCTTAATTTGAGTACCTACTCGGCGTGATATGAAGAGTTAAATGTGACAATACTTCGCTAAAATATGGAAGCCAATCTATTTCCCATGTCTTTGAAAGGCGTGTGCCTTCTTAGACACGTGCGACCGAGAGATGGGAATAAATATTTGATTTATAACCCACTGGTCGAATTATTCTTATTTTCTTTGGAGCCTATCACAGACTGAATGTGTGTAAATAAGAAATATGTGGGTTTGCTCCCTATTTTATTAGGTTATTAGCTAAAAAAATTGCTTCCTGTGAAAAAAAAGGACTATTTTTTTTTAGAATTGTGTACATTGCACAGATTCAGAAAGCGTGAAATTAGCGATTCGTATTTTAAATTGAACGGTAGCTGACTAATGTATCAGATGTTGCATATTTCGCCCAACCTGGCAGGGTTAGGCATTACGCCTATAGTAGACTGTGGACTTGCACCTAAAAGTCAATGAATGCGTGAAATGTTTCAGTATGTTTGTGTTTTATTGGTCCATCCCATTGAGGTCTATGCATATTTACTGGCAATGAGGACAAGCGAGAAACGAGTCGCCCATACCTACACACAGCTTCAGAATCATCTCATCAGTTATATTGGTATGTGCATTTCCACTTCCCACAGTCCTACTGGAGCACATTACGCTGAACCTGCTTATCATACTGACAAGTTTCATTATTGGCTGGTTGTCAGCCAATGAACTCGCGAGTTGACTGCGTCTTAATTAGAGCGACTTGCCATGTGTAACACGACGTACAGTCCACCCTGTTCAATTGTTTGACTAAACTAGCATTTTTTTTTGTTCGTGAAAACTATGACCATAGTCTGTTCACGGTTACTTCCCACTTGTGGTATCAAACCTGTGAAAAATCACCCCATGTATTACGTGCTTGGTTATTTCCTAAGTAAGTCTAGTATCACAATTGGTTTAGTACTTGTGTTAACATAACAGTAACTTATTTTTGGTTGAATTGAATTGTTACTTACATTTTATCAATGCATTTAAATAATTCGTTTATGGTTTATATGAATGCAAACAGGAAGAAAATACGTGTGTTGGGAATGCCTAGTAAGAAATAGTTCTTATGCAAGATATCATTACGCTGAGCGCACACGAATGCAGTGCGTTGTCGATTTGGTCCAATTTTTCTAGACTCGGTTAAGCTTTGTTTGCATGAGGCGGAGGAATATAGTAGAAGTAGAATTTTGACAGGGCTCCAGAAAAGTTGGTAGTAACTATGAATGGACAATAAGATGAAAATGGTGTTCAAGTAAGATCAACATAAAAATATTGTGACCGAATAGAGGCACGTCAGAGTTTTGACTTCAGGGGCAGAGAAATCGTCAGAATAAGGTTGTCCGATCCAGACACGAGCATAGTCATTAATAGACAAACCGGAAATTTCACGGTTTCATTCGGCAACAAGCAGGACTACACATTCTTTTGTGCATTGCATCAGTTAGTAGTTCATTGGCTGTTGCTCCAGATTAACCCCAGACCAGTTAGCACGGGATTCGGTTCTTATTTCCTTTACAGGTTCTTTATTGGCTGAAAGTCGTTCGAGGCGTGTCTAACAAACCATGGTCCAATGGAAGCACAAGCACATATGCACACGTGAATGCAGTTTAGCTCAGATGAATCGGCGAACTTTCCGGGTCTCTTATTATTACACTCAGGTGCACGAATGTTGTGCGTTGTCCCTTTGGTGTAACTTTCTAGACTCGGTTAAGCTTTGTTTGCATGATGCGGAGGAATATCCTAGAAGTTAAACTTCTACAGGACTTCAGACCATTTTTAAGCAACTACGAATGGACTGTATTGTGTGGCAGGGTGGTGGTGACGAGCGACTGACTGGAACACGACGACGTGGGTTATCCGGGAGAGAAATTGTAAAGGGCTTACTAACGTCCCCCTGTGTTATGCCTGAAGGCTTATCAGGAGACGGCTTATCAACTAAGATACGACCAAACTTAAACTATCACCCGTGCCTTACCGGTGATTCGAACCCAGAACCTGCCGCACCCCAGACCGGCGGCGCACCAACTGACTGCGCCACGGGAGGCCAGTGGGAGAAAGAAGGCTTCTTCTGCTCGACCAGGCGTGGAGAGCACCTCGGGCGCTGCGCGTACGCACGTGTGTGTACTACTCGGCGGAGGTAAAGGGACACCTCCTCCCACCTCCCTTCCCCTTCCTCCTCAGTCCACTTATACGCCGGAGGGCGTTATGGTGATGAAGGAACCAGGTAATTTTTTCGGAGTGTGTCGGCTGGCAAGTGGGAGGTACAGTCCGTCTCGCGAACGAGTGCACTTATGTCTGACAGTTCTGAAAGTCGTCTCTGTGTACAGTTTATTTCCGTGGCAAAATATTTCCTTTTGACATATTGAGCAGGTAGAGAGTCTGCTGAACGTTTTTACTGTAAACAGGACTGCCTTCAGAGTTGTCAAATAAGTACACTCTCTCCCCCAACCCCCTTCCTCTTTTCTGCTACCATCCAGTGGAAAACAAGCAACTCAAGATTTGTATCAACAAGCCATTTTGAATCCAGAAGTTTCTCAGGTTTGTTTGCAGAAACGGTCATGAAATTTGTGATTTCTTTTTTCTCTTTCTCTCTTCCTCTTTTTATCTTACTCTCTCGATCATTCTTTCTCTGTTCCTCTCGCTTTCTTTCAGTTTTTCTCTTTCTAATTTTGTATTTTTCTCTTTTTTTCTTTCCCACTTTCTTTCTCTCTTTCGTTCTCGTTCCTTCTTCCTTTCCTTTCTCCTTCTCTGTCTACCATTATTCCTCTTGTCTCTGTCTTTCCCTCTCCTCTCTTCCTCTCTCTCTCTCTCTGCGTCTCTCATACACTTATATCAAAGTTGTTGACTTTCTTAATAAATATAGTGCACTGGTTCGTGAGACAGACTGTATGAAGGGAGGTTGACGCGGCTCGGCCGGGGGGATAGGGTGGGCCGCCGACGACCATATGGCGCTGCTAGCCGAGGACCCCGCTCCCCACCTCCAGACACCGAGGCTTCCTTCCTTGCCCATAACAGGAGAGGCGTTGGGGCCCCCCGGGTGTGGTGGTGAAGGTGGGGGATCCTGACGGCAGAACTGGGCGCGACATTCGCCGACAACCCACGCCCTGGGGGGCGCCACGGACAAGTCACCGACCTCACCGCGGGGCGGGCCAACACAAACACACCTCCCTTCCACGGACTCTGCCCCTCCACNGATCACGAAACAATACTTCTGGAGCAACGCGACGGCCATATCGTCCAACAGTGTAAAGTAATGTATCGCAGTGGCGCGTAGTGAACTGTTGCAAAGCAAGCTGGCGTTAGCTCTGTGCTGTACCCTGTTGCTTGCTTGTTTACACTCCCACCAGTAAAACGTAGCTCGGCAGCTGACGCCACAGGAAGTGTGTAATGGGTCCCTCGCTGATCCTCGCTTGTGATTGGTCGGAATGCATTCAGTTTCCCCAGGCTGCACGGTGGTTACTGGCTCCTGCTGCGAGCACCGAGAATGTACAGCAGTGAGCAAGCACCAGATTGCCTTGCAACATTCTACCACACGCCTCTGATATATCGCATATCGCAATATTAGCGGTTTGCTATATTAGCGATATGCGACGTTAGTGATACCACTGTAAGCGATATTTGCAGTATATTGTCATAGAGTCGATATACCACACTGATAACGACACGGCCAGCATGTTTCGAAACGATATTGATAAGTGGGTGTTACACAGCTCTGCTTCAGGGTGCGCTCTGCGTCTGTGATTGCTCTATGGATTCGTGACACCAACAGCACGCCTGTAAAACACACGAGGCAAACAGAACGGGTATAGCCGGATGTAAAAATGTAAACAAATTGAGGTTCGATCTAGTGACCACTAATCGTAACTTACGTAAATCTATATCATAGGTCCGGATTTTCGTATGTGGGAATCGTGCCGGACGATGCAGTTGGTCGGTGGGATTTCTCGAGGATATCCCGTTTACCCCTTCCTTTCAATCCGACGCTGCTCCATACTCACCTCAATCACCCTCATCGGCTCTCAAGACCTCGCTGCTAAGGGCCGCCCAAATCTCTTCACTAGCTCAATATATATCATAGAGTATGTAAGAATACAGAGGCGAAAAAGCCGCTTGTACAACGAACTCGAGCCGCACACGCAAGTAAAATCGCGCCACTGAACAGCAACATGTCGAAACGCCATTCGCCAATCAGCGCCAACCAGCTGTTAAGTCGATAGGAGACTTGCCGCATCATGCAGCAGCCAATCACGCGCAAGGTCCGTTCCCAGAAACTCGCGCAGCCAATCGGGGAATGGATACGCGCACATCAAAAGAACCGCTGCGCAGATCCGCCCCTGCGTACTTATCAGATCTCTGTTGACATTTTAACACTTCCAAGTGCTGCTGACATATCACTACGTCGCCTGAAATTAACTCAGTTGTATTGATTGCCTTAACGTTGTTGGGCCCCAAACAATTTATAATTTTTATATTTGCACCAAACATTGTCGAACTTGTACATAGTATATGCCATGACATTTTTCACGAATAAAAAAATTCTACACTTAAATTTTTTTTAAATAATTTGATGTCAAATGCAGTAAATTTCTTTCCGTTTTGCTGCAGCCATTGTAATAAACGCTATCTCAGTTTTACAAATTAAAAAATTTACAAAGTAAACTAATGCCATGGGCTACCGTGTGACATATTTGTAATCACCAAATAACAGTAAATGCATTTTTTAAAAATTTAAAAATATGCAAAAAATTTATTTATATCTAACAATTTTTTCATATATACGACTTATTATTTGGTGATTACATATATGTCAGGTGGTAGTTCATGACGTTAATTTATTTTGCAACAAATTTTTTCATGTGTACAACTTAGTTAGTATTTGTTATAATGACTGCAACAAAACCGAAAAAAAAATAATTAAATTTTATATCAAATTATTTAAAAAATTTAAAGTGTAAACATTTTTTATTCTAGGAAAATGTCATCGCATGTAATATGTACAAGTTGAACAATGTTTGGTACAAAAATAAAATTATTAATTTTTTTGGGGTCCAATGCCCTTAATATTGCAACGCCCGCATTCTTTGAAAACACCGGCGGCGAAATATTATATCGCCATCAGTGTTCGTGTTCTCTGCAACGTAACATTTNCCCGCATTCTTTGAAAACACCGGCGGCGAAATATTATATCGCCATCAGTGTTCGTGTTCTCTGCAACGTAACATTTCGTTCGCAACACTCGGAGAGTGAATTACTAAAATGTAAATTATGGATTGCATATTATTCTACCCAGGAAAGAACATTTGCTTTGTGAATTTCCAACTCGGCATATTATTGGCAATGCGTAAGGTCATGTAGAATTCGCGTTATTTGGTGGCTGCAGACTAAACGCCAAGACTCCGTGTGCTCGTTCCACATCTGCCATTAGCCCACAACCTGTGTGGCTCTTGCCAACGCCGTTTTTAGACAACAGCAAAGGCTCAACAGTTTGAGCAAGCAATCCCCAGTAAAGCTGTCACGCGGGTAAATGACGCCTTGGAGATGCCAGTAGCCAGAGAAATCACGGATTGCGCTCAAGTAGGTACAGTGTAGTGATATATACACTGAAGAGCAGAAAAAAACTGGTACACCTGCCTAATATCGCGTAGGGCCCCCCTGAGCACGCATAAGTGACGCAAGATGACGTGGCATGGACTCGACCTAATGTCTGAAGGTATGCAGGAGGCAATTCACACCATGAATCCTGCAGGGCAGTCCACAAATCCAATCTGCGCCAATTTGAGAAAGGGTTTCACGTCTGTCACGTTTAATGATTCTCGTTAGTCGTCGTCTGTCCCGTTATTTCACGATCTTTTTCCAGCCGCAGCGATGTCGAAGATGTGATGTTTTACCGGATTCCCAATATTCACGGTACACTCGTGAAATGGTCGTACGCGAAAATCCAAATGTTATCGCTACCGCGGAGATGCTATGTCCCATCTCTCGTGCGCCGACTATAACACCACGTTCAAACTCACTTAAATCTTGATAACCTGCCACTGTAGCAGCAGTAACAGATCTAGCTGCCGACCGCATCGCGTTACTCTGATTGGTTCTATACCTCTGTTATTTGCATACGCACGCCTATTCCAGTTTTTTTTTTGGCTCTTCAATGTACAATGTTGCCAAATAATAGCACGAATTTCGCAGGTCTCTAGCAACGAGTCAGCCAGATGTGAAAATGTTACAGTATAGTAAGCGTGTTTGGTTTTGCGTGAACTTGTAGTACGGTTGTAAATGTGAAAGACAGGCCCCGATGGCCATGGCCGCCGCAGTCGGTGGCCGAACTCATCACGGCGTCAAGAGTCGCGCGTGGGTGGAACTGGTCCGAGCCATAATCAGTACTGACACGTCACTGATCATCACTTATAGTCTGTTCCAAGGTTACTCCCGACTTTTCTGAAGCCACGCTGAAGTTCTACTTCCTGTGTATTCCTCCGCCTCGCGAAAACAAAGCTTAGAAAATTACACCAGTGGGCCGACGCACCGCATTCGTGCGCACTCAGTGTAAGAATATTTTGTATAAGAACTATTCTCTATTAGGTGTTACCAACACATCTATTTTGTCCCTGTTTTTACTCATGTTAATTATAAGTTAAATATTATTATTTATAGATAGAATATAAGTAAAAGTTCAGTTTAACAAATGTAAGGTACCTTAATGTTAAAACATGTATTAAAATCTTCTAATACGTTACATATTTAGGAGACAACGAAACACGTCATAAATAGGGTGATTTTTCAAAGGTTTGATTCAAAAAGTGTGAAGAAACCACGAATAAACTATACGTATAATTAGGGGTAGTGATATTTCAAGAGACGATTTCGAGGCAAGATACAGTCCAAAGCACTGTATGGTAGTCCAGCTTCTTTGATTGCCTAAAAAATGTTCTTGCTCGTGTTAACCGTTTGCGCACGAATCACGAAGGTTCAGTGCTGGAGTTATGAGTGGCTTGGTCAAAGACGGACACGGCACCAGCAGCCAATGGAGGCATAACAACAGCCTGAGGTGTGTATATAGTATTGAAGTCTACTGTGTGCTCCGAATTTTACGCGAAAAGTCACTGGCCCTACGTATAATTAATGTTTAGTTACACTGGCAATCATGTAGTGTAAAATGAGAAATACGTTTCTCAGAAAATTTCACACTGCTGAAAAACACCACTCGATCATGAAATACCCGAATAGCCCCAATAGACTGATTAAAAAAATTAATTAAAAATTTTCCCTTTTTTTTTTCTGTTCACTGTCGTCACAGGTGGACGTGAATATGTCACTCCCTTGAACACAGTGCACCATTAACTAATAATCATCTGCACACCTCAGAAGCTCACTGGGGACAAGCGAACCAAAAATTTGGCAAAAGCAAAGTGCAACTGCCAGGTGATGTGTTCAGTTCTTCATAGACACGTGATAGAAGTTTCGCAATTAGTGTGCTGGAAGTGATAATTCCGCTACATAATTTCACCGAGTGTTGAAAGAGTTACAAATCTGAGAACTTTGAAGACTATTCTTGAGTGGATCTTCACTTATTAAGAAATATCTCTGACTTTAAAAGCGAAACGTGCAAAGGATGCACTGTCCTTGACTGGCCAAATCACTTCATGACATTAACCAAAACATTTTTCGCATANATTTTGTCCCTGTTTTTACTCATGTTAATTATAAGTTAAATATTATTATTTATAGATAGAATATAAGTAAAAGTTCGGTTTAACAAAAAGTAAGGTACCTTAATGTTAAAACATGTATTAAAAGCTTCTAATACGTTACATATTTAGGAGACAACGAAACACGTCATAATAGGGTGATTTTTCAAAAGTTTTATTCAAAAGTGTGAAGAAACCGCGAATAAACTATACATATAATTAAGGGTAGTGATATTTCGCGAAAATATTTCTACGCAAGATACAGTTCAAAGCACTGCAGGGTCGTACAGCTTCTTTGATTGGCTAAAAAAGGTTCTGGCTCGTGTTAACCGTTTGCGCACGAATCACGAAGGTTCAGTGTCGGAGTTACTTAGTCCTGAGTGGCTTGGTCAAAGACGGACACGGCACCAGCAGCCAATGGAGGCATAACAACAGCCTGAGGTGTGTATATAGTATTGAAGTCTACTGTGTGCTCCGAATTTTACGCGAAAAGTCACTGGCCCTACGTATAATTAATGTTTAGTTACACTGGCAATCATGTAGTGTAAAATGAGAAATACGTTTCTCAGAAAATTTCACACTGCTGAAAAACACCACTCGATCATGAAATACCCGAATAGCCCCAATAGACTGATTAAAAAAATTAATTAAAAATTTTCCCTTTTTTTTTTCTGTTCACTGTCGTCACAGGTGGACGTGAATATGTCACTCCCTTGAACACAGTGCACCATTAACTAATAATCATCTGCACACCTCAGAAGCTCACTGGGGACAAGCGAACCAAAAATTTGGCAAAAGCAAAGTGCAACTGCCAGGTGATGTGTTCAGTTCTTCATAGACACGTGATAGAAGTCTCGCAATTAGTGTGCTGGAAGTAATAATTCCGCTACATAATTTCACCGAGTGTTGAAAGAGTTACAAATCCGAGAACTTTGAAGACTATTCTTGAGTGGATCTTCACTTATTAAGAAATATCTCTGACTTTAAAAACGAAACGTGCAAAGGATGCACTGTCCTTGACTGGCCAAATCACTTCATGACATTAACCAAAACATTTTTCGCATANACGAAACGTGCAAAGGATGCACTGTCCTTGACTGGCCAAATCACTTCATGACATTAACCAAAACATTTTTCGCATAACCACAAGCAAACGGGCACTATGTGATTTATGACACGTTTCGTATTAAACATCATTTGATTGGGGCAAGATTCGACTCAGCAATATACTAGTTGAAAGCCGGTCGGTAATGAACTTTGCACAGTACAGAATAAGCGTCTTCGTATTCAACTAACTTTTGAGCGACTGTTACTTCCTAGTGCGTTAGTTTCAAACTGGCGTATTGCAACGCAAGGGAATTTTCCGACTGCCTTCTATACAACTACAAAATAGCACGCAATAAATAAAGTGAGTGAAGAAATTTGGGCGGCTCTTAACATCGAGGTCTTGAGCGCCAATGAGGGTAAAGCGAGCTGAGTATGGAGCAGNGGGGGGGGGGGGAGATCCCCGAGAAAACCTGCCAACCAGCGGCATCGTCAGGCACGATTCCCACATGGGAAAATTCGGGAGCGACCCCGCCGGGAATCGAACGCGATTCACCTCGGCGGAAGACGAGTAGTCTAACCACTACACCACCGCGGCCCCAGAAATAAAAAAAGTAAGTTACTTTTCGTGTTGGCGAAATCACGTAAGGGCGGGGCCACGCATCGTACTTTTAATCGGTCGTAGTAAATATCACAGCACACTTCTTACGTTGTCCACGTTAAATTCCGTGTGGCGAGCGGGAGTCTTACGATTACTGACAGACGACACATGATCGTGCATGTAGCTTACCTGAGACATAACCATAATTATAGTATAATTATTTCCTCTTCGCTCTGATCACTCAGGAAACATCGCAAGCTGAAGTATGAGAATGTCCCAAGGAATAGGGGAACTATTTGGTACTAGATTTGCACATGCATTCAAAAACGCCACATATCGCACGAGCAGCGAAAGGAATTACAATACGTAAAAGTTTGTAATGTCAGAAGCCGCAAAGGCAAGTTTTCACTGCACGGCGAGCAGTTTATGTACAGCTCATGGTGAGCTCCAAAGATGGAATTTCCTGCTTCTGAGTGATAATTTATTTTACGTTAATAGGCGTTCTCTTTATAACCCTGTCATATCCAACAATTAAGCACAAATTATGCTACCAAGTTTTCAGCGATCATAAACATTTCAAAAAGAAAATAAAAAGTAATTCTCAAAATTTTTAATGGGTCGTGCCGTGGGTGCATTCAAAAAAGGAAGAAGAATGCCGAAACCCAACATCAAGGGCACAAGCTGCACTGACACTACTGGTACTCGGGTAACTTAACGGTGTTTTAATTAAAGTTACCTTCCTTTTNCAAGGGCACAAGCTGCACTGACACTACTGGTACTCGGGTAACTTAACGGTGTTTTAATTAAAGTTACCTTCCTTTTTCATAACTTTGTTGAGTTAAAAGTCAAGGTGAATAAAGAGTACTAACGTATTAAAGTCTAGTTAAAAGTTAATTCCGCTAAACAGCTACATTACGTTTTGTATTGCTGCTATAGTTATACTCACTCGCAGACTTGCACTAACACATCACATTCCGAAAGATAAAATTTCAATGGCAATGCATTCTGTAGAAATGAAGGTCTAGAATACAGCATAAAAAATAAATAACATTACGTCACAATTTAAAATTAAAATTAATTTAGTTGAAAGGAAAGAAAAGATAACAGATAAAAGCCACAATTATTGGACGCGGCACATTTATTCTTCCAGTATAAGTTAACACTGAGCATGTATACTAAAACGAAAGCGTATAAGCGTTTTACAAGTTTTGCTAAAAATATAATATATGGAATACAAGATAAAAGTAGCAGAAGAGTGCAAAAAATATAGTGACAAACTAGTGCTGAAAAATTTTAACTGGAAAACACGATTTTTAATTACAATAAACTTAACATAAGTTAAAACGTTTAAGTAAATTGTTTAAGTTAAAAGTTAACTTTGTAACTTGTTGTGTAGTTATAATTCAAGGCGAAATAAACCGTTAGTATAGTCGGTTCTAAATTATAGGGCGCCGAATAATTTTGCTCAGGTTTCGAGGTCCGTCCCGACCCATGACTAAGCTCACAGAGCATATAACTGCACGGAGACGAAATGGCGTGGCGCCGGTTCCTTTGATATGGGCGTACCCGTTCTCTGGTTGGCTGCTCGAGGCTCTGGGACCGAGCCTTGTGTTTGATTGGCTACGTCATGCCGTGAAATGCTCGCTGATTGGAGCTAATTGGCAAATGGCGTTCTAGCATTCTGCTGAGCATCAACGTCGTTTTGCTGCCGTGTGCGGCCGGAGTTCGCGGAATTATCTACTGTTTCACCTCGTATTAAGTACCCTACGCCTGTGCCCGAAACATGACTAAGTATTAAAAAAACGTAGGTCCGCGGTATAGTGGTTAGACTACTCGCCTCCAACCCAGGCGAACGAGGTTCGATTCTCGGCGGTGGTCACTATAGGATTCTCGCACGTGGGAATCGTGCCGGACTATGCCCCTGGATAGCGGGGTTTTCTCGGGAATCTCCCGTTTCCCCCGCCCAAGCATTCCGGTGCTTCTCCATTCTCACCTCATTTCACCCTCATCGGCTCTCCAGACCTCGATTTTAGAGTAGGGCCCGAGATTTTTTTTCTCGTTCGAGGCACAGCTATACGGGTGACAATACCACGCGCTCCCAGCGACCCATCGCTCCTACGTGCAAGGCGCTGAACCTGCATGC
>NQII01000188.1:776571-791282 GCA_002778355.1 Clitarchus hookeri | reverse complement strand
AACATTACCGGTAGCCGGAGAATGGAGAGGACGTGTCGAACTGATACAAGGTATTCTTTATGACATGGTTTATGGTTATAGTGCACGTTATGACTGTTTACGTACATGATGACCATGAACAGTGCCATAAAGAATACCTACTTTCATTTTGATACGTACACGTTCGTTACGTGCAAGCTTTTCATCGTAACGTGACCATTACACGTGCTGTAATGAGGCTATCGAGACTGATGCTACCGCTGCCTCTGGAAGAACAAATTACTTGAGAGTCGTTGCGCGAAATTTCTGGTCATCACCTCCCTCGGCGGGACTTGAAATGCGAAGAACCTTCTGGACCAGGTCAGCTTAGCTACGGCGTGCCTCTGTGCAAGCAGTCTTGCATTACCATCAGTGGCAGGTGTATGGAACCATCGGGATGACAGGCGACAGTGCAGTGACCAGAGAGAATAGTCCGCGAGTATCGGGAGAGAGAGAGAGAGAGAGAGAGTAAGACTGACCAACTGGTCTGTGGGGAAAGGAGGCCCGATGTACGAGTGGCAGACGTTTGGAACGACGTTCATTGTTCATAAACGACAATGGACATTTCGATAGTATATGTGAACTAATAAGTGAGGATTGATAATACTGTAGCTAGCATGAATACTGAGGCTAGGACTTTGATTATAAATGAAGTGGGTGAAGAGATTTGGGTGGCTCTCAACATCGAGGTCTTGAGAACCGATAAGGGTGGAGCGAGGTGTGCATGGAGCAACGCCAGAATGGGAAGGAGAAACGGGAGACCCCCGAGAAAACACGCTGACCAGTGGCATAGTCCGGCTTGATTCCCACATGTGAAAATCCGGGAGCGACCACACCGGGTTCGGTTAGGAAGGAGACGAGCAGTCTAGCCACTACACCACCTTGGCCCCATTATAATTTACATGGAATAAATAATAACTGTTAATAGTACATATGTTGTAAATAATAGTGGCGTGTACAAATTATGAAATATAATGTTATTATTTTTATTGAGACCTCCATCACTCACGAACTCGCAAAGTGCGGGGAACTCCATAGGTGTCTTGTAACATTATGTTGGACTGGACCTTACGTATTCGAACCCTCCTTTGTTACTTTAGTGGTTTTCGTTCTAGGTTAGAGTGAATGATACACAATTATAGGATGTTCACGGTAAAGTGAGCACTTTTGAGGCCATTTGTTATCCTTTAACTACCTTTTGAAATAAATATTGCTTCGTAAGTAATAAACACAGTGAGTATATTCCACCGCACTCGGAAGTTAACGTCCAAGGCTAAAAATAATATATTTATGGACTGTTATTCCAAATGGGAGGGCTTTCAAAAGTGCTCAATTTACCGCGAATAGCCTTTAACAACAATTACACGTAGTATATGAAATACAAATAAATAAATAAAAAGCCATGAGAAATAAACACGCTAAACAGGTTCGCCAGTGAAGCGCAGTGTAGAAGTCTGCGAAATAAACTAGTGAATTTTCCTCTTCCGTAGATGTAACTTGAAGTGTGTATGTGCGTGTGTTTGTGTGTGTGAGTGAAGATGTGGTTGGATGGCAGGGAGAGCGTGAGAGAGTGAGTGAGTGTTCGGGAGACTGTGGCGGGTAGGAGGAAGGTAGATACTGGGGCAGCGGCAGAAGCGCACAATTTTTGACCGGCGACTGGCGTCGGCGCAGATGTTTGTCCCGGGGCCGGGGAAAGCTAAAGGGGCAATCACAAAGCGGAGCGACCGCAGGGGAGAAACGCAACCACACGTGCACACAGATTTGCGGCAAATGCTCGCTCGTTTCCTTCTCACTGGCCAGCCGCCCCGAGTACTCTACCTCGAGGCAGCCCGCGTGCCGCGCGAGCAACGCCGGTTGCGGCCAATCCAGGCGCAAAACTCAGCCGCCGTTATGACTACCCGGTCTGTTGGCGCGCGGCACACGACGTCAGTCCATTCCCGGTTGCTTCACACTTTTCTGAATCCCTGCTAAAGTTCTACTTCCAGGATATTCCTCCGCCTCATGCAAACAGAGTCCAGAAAATTACACCAAAGGGACAACACACAGCATTCGTGCGCACTCATTTCAATAACACTTCGCATGAGAACTATTTCTTACTAGGCATTACCAAAACAAATATTTTCTCCCCATTTTAATTCATGTTAATTATAAATGAAATATTGTAATTTATATATCAAATACCAGGTAAAAACTTAGATTCAACAAAAAATTAAGATTCTTTAATGCTAACAGAAGTATAAAACGCTTGTGATACAAGACATATTTAAGAAACAACGAAACACATCATACATGGGGTGATTTTTCAAAGGTTTGGTTATAAAAATGATGACGAAACCGCGGATAGACTATACCTACTGATCGACGAATGTAAATGGAACAACGGGAAATAAGTAAAACACAAACCCTTCTCCCTCCCTTTTTTTATTATATTCCCAGCTGCTTCCACGCCAGTTCGGACTAAACACGTACAGGCGGATTACTCGCCAACTGAAGGCTTTCCTAATAACCTGTTGTCAGTAATAAAGAGCTAACACGAACAGCGAAACCACACAGGACTTCAGACGTACAAGAGGAATCGAAGAAATGGCGTAAGGCGAGATAAAATGTTCAGAACCTTCTTGGTTTGTACATGGTTGTATCACGCCTATTAGGTATTTTGTGAAACAGGCCATTCTAACTCTCAAACCATTTTATTTCTTTTTTTTTTCTTAGTCTTAAAGCTAAGAAAATTAAGGTTACAAATTACGGTAAATTCTGATAAACGCGATGAACGTAAAGAATACTACCGAAGAGACGGAAGCCGATACTGAATACTTGGCACGTTTTGTTTTGTACTGGCCCGACACAGGGTTCTAGTTCTGTGATCGCCTCCCATGTTCGTGGTGTTGCGCGAAGACAAGTAACCGTCGGAAGCCACCAGTGGTGTAGGGCCAATCCTTGTCGATTTTAGTAAAACAGGTTCACTACTCCATCTTCACCTGAAATATGAAACTTTACGGCCGCCGTCTGCCCATGCCACCAAACAGAGCGCAGAGGTGCAGTCGTATGGCATAAAACCTCTTAAAGTGTCTTAAATTAAGATTTGTTTGAAGTCTGAATCATCCTCAAACGAACTCGAGAAATTTCCAGTTTGCACTCGTAACTTCAGCGCCGAATCGTTTTCCATGTGAGGTGGAGCGTATTTAAATCAGAAAGTGCCGTCGACGTTGATAACTACCATGCATAATCTTCAGATGGCGCGATGGTAGGTAGCGCTTAACTTCTCGTCAACAGCGAGGTCATCAGAGACGGTGCAAGTTGCTCAAAGCAGGAATAGAGAGGGAATCGGCCGTGACCTGTATTGCGGACCCATCCACGGCATTCGCCTGGAGAGATTTCAGAAAACTATGGAAAACCGGAATTAGTATCACCGTACCGGTAATCGAGCCCGAGACCTCCCGAATGCGAGTCCAGTGTTTTTACCACTGCGTCACCTCGCTCGATCATTACGTTCACATAATCTTGCTTAAGAGCCTTAAGTTTTGCGTGTGTGTCACATCGTTCAAGGGCGCTTCTATATTTCCTAGATGGCGGCAAACATACCCAGCAGTTATTTTTATTATTGCCTATGCAGAAAACCTAGTATATTGTAGCACATAAGTGGAAATGTATACTTTGTATTGTGGAGAATTCTATAAGAAAATAGAATTCAAGAGTAAGTATTTTAAAAACTCGAATCTTTATGATTGCATATATAAAAATAAAATCTGCTGTGTAATACGCGGTTGAAGACAAAATGGTGGACACCCAGGTAATTACGCAATTAAACCCGAGAACAACGAAAGACAAATCACACGACGATTGGTAAGACGAGTTTAACATTTTATTAACGTCTACGACGTTGGTTATTTCTTGCACTTCTGGTTACCAGAGAAGGGCTNTGCGAGAGAAACCTCACCCAAGTTACATACTGAAGTGCCGTAAAGACAAGCAAGGAAAACGTACATAAAAGCGACTTTTAGCGTTGATTACTATCTATTGTAGGCGCAATTTGTACATTTGGCCTTGCAGTACAGGGTTAGCCCGTTCAACTGGCAGGACAGCCTTTAAGAGTGCTGGAATGCTAGTTACACGAGCAGGCAGCGATACGAACAAATGTCCGGAACTAGCTGCAAGCAGTTCAGATATCTGCCGCTAGGTAGCAGAGGCGTCGAAGTGTTATGGCGTCAGTTTATCTGCAGGCGTCGTAGACGCGCAGTTGGTTCTTGGCGTGAACAAGGGTATACATTTGAGGGGTTGAGGGGGGGGGGAGTGAACTGCTACCTGCTCTCCTGCTAATCCCCTCAATCGCAAAACAGCCATTGCCGAGAGTGGACAGATGACAGATAACAGACCAGCTCAGCAAGACTCATAGCAATAAAGACTCGTACTCAGTGTTTGTTGCCAATTCTGAAAGAGCAATAAAAACTGGTACTTTTTTTTTTTCAATATTGCAAATGTATTACAATTTCAAATGAGTTTTTTAGGATNTACACGGATAAGGCATGTATTCCCAGCTCATATTTAACTGGTCTAAAAAATGTTTAAGGTTTAAACAATTAGAAAATAGGTAGTCTAATCTGCTGTGATATAAACTGAAAATGTCATTCCGTTTGTTAATAAAGAAAAGAGATTAAGGATAAGTGCCATATTGGATTAATTAAACTTTCAACTATCTAAAATGTAGAATGCATTCGATTCTCTGGGAGGTAATGAATACTCTCGTAGTTGGATGTAAATTGATAGCGAAAAAGACGACTTGTTATAAAGGCACGCTTACAGAAAAAATTGAAGTTAGCCTTATAATTAAAAAGATTTATTGTAATAGTAAAATAAACTATATCAATATAGATCAGAAGAACAATTTAAAAAATGACAGTAAAATTAATAACCAAATGAGTGAATTGAAAAAGAGGTCCAATGATTAACTTAACTGTAATTGTGAGTGTACGTCCCTTTCACACAAATAGTTGTTCAGTCCTTTACGATATAGAACGTCTATCACATAAATGTTTCCCAGTTTTTCCTGGGCGTGAAGACCTTAGAGGCTGTCGCTATCAGCCAATTAGTGACGGGGGCCGTCCGAAGTTTTACGTGCCGGCCGCCAAAAGCTCCAATTGTGTTAAAAAAAAAAAAAAAAATTGCATTAAAAGTTACGCGAGCGGTCGACAAACGCTCTCTTGCTCCCAGATTGCAATACGACTTGAGGTTCGCAACAAGCGGACCACGACCCCACTGCCTTCAAATAGACATAATGAAAAAATTTGGATAACTTTCTATGCCATGAAAAAAAGTGTGCATATGGGACAATATATACATATGCATACAAGCATATTATATAATCACCGATCACATATTTTATGTATACAAATTAGCAGAATGCGTATATCTCATTCAAGTGTTTAAAGATTTTGCAAAACTTTTATGCACAGTTAGCGATGGTTTACTCAAATTCTCATCTGTTCATATACCATTTACACAGTATTGTAAGTTAGGTACCAAATTTAATTCAGTTGTTTTATTTCATTTAAAATAAACACATATTTTTAAATCACGAAACTTGTTAATGACAGAGAGCTGTAATTATACAAAATACAAGATCTGTTATAATTTGTCATTTTTACGACAGCAGATCAAGTAACAAATAAACAAACTCACAGAATTACTGTAACTTTGCTAACTGTTAAGAGTTCCATCATGGATTACAATTAATACTCAGCATTGTTTTTACAATGCAAAAATACTACGAAGTAATATGGATGGATATCGAACCCACGCATTAAAAAGTTTGCCGATCTATAGTTTACAGCAGACATGAAAGAGCACTGCGTACATTTTAAATATAAATGTATACATTGAAACATTAAACACTGTTTAAACGTACGTCATAATGTATCAGAATGCAAAATAATATCACAATTATCAAGATCAAACAATTAAATGGTGCGAAATATACTTACCTAGTTTTGACCAGAGAATGGATATGGATACAATATCAATAGGTACATATACGCATTCCCGGAAGTTTCAGCCAAGGAAATTTAACTAATTTTGAGGCCCTAGGGAAAACGGACAACTCTTTTCACGTTTCAAGGCGCATGGGCGTTTGCCGACCGCTAGCAGTAGTTAACCGCGTATTCGCACGTCGGAATTGAAATTTTTCCATTGGATTAGTGTGATGCAGAATGAAATAAACATAAGTCTTGGTCCACCACTTAGCCCCCATCGAAAATGAATATGCCGTTGACATTGGTAGGGACACTTCATTTTCGCGAAAAGGGTTTCTGCCATGTGTATTTCAAAACATTTTAGTTCTGAACAACGTTCCTCGTTGGATGGTTTTTTTTACCTGTCTCGTGTGTTAGGTGCCTACCCACGAACCACAGATGCTTAGAAAGAGAGTAACCAAATTCGGATTGGATAAATCACATTCCGCATAATATTCTCTCAAAGCACGTGATCAGTAGCCAAAGGAAAACTTCGGTATACACGTAGCTCATCTAAACCAAGGCTGCTTGGAACTCTTTGCGAAAATCAGGTATCTTTAGACGTTGGTGTTTGGAAGATCGAAAATAAATTTGTTGACTGTGAATTTGCCTGCTCGGAATTTACATTTGACAATGAATCTGGTAGACTGAAACAAAGCACAACTTTTACCTACGACCAAGCCGGACAGGTATTTATTTGTATTGCTGTGTTTGTCATAACGAAAATAAATAAATGATATAAAATAAAAATTGAAAAATATGTAAATAAATAAAATTATACATTAATTGAAATAAATAAACTAATTAATGAAAATTTATAAAATTAAAATAAATAAATACAATTGAATAAAATGAATAAATAAACCGTGGCTTCATTCGTCGGAATTACAGTGATTAAAACGTCAAATTATGTACAGCAACCTGGTATTTAAAAAAAACCTTGTGGCATAACTTCACACTGCTGAGCTCATTTTTGGCATCGCATGATTATTTACACTTTGCTTTTAATCCACCAACATAACGAAACAGCAACATAATAATACAAAAATATATGTGCATAAAATGATGTGCTCGGAAGAAAAAAATATCATATAAATATTAAATATTTTACTGCTCATCTTCCTTTTTATATAGGCTGATACATACCTAAGTATCGGTTTAAAACTTACCACATTCACAACAATTTTGAAAAATATGTCCAGTAGAATTTACTCGATTCCAAAAAAAATGCGGAAAAAAATGTACGTACTTGAACTCAATTTTTGATGAATATGCTTGATATTTGCATCAAATCATTAAAATTTAATGCAATAGTTATAACAATATCCAGAATCAACATTTTTTTCTACAAGGCCATTGTGTAACTAAATAACACTTTGTACTCACAGATATGTACGTGTGTACGAATTTTTTTTTGGACTTAAGAGTTACCGTTGAAAACACATATTATTAAGGATGGGTCTGTATTACTTAGTGATTGCTATAAGTGCTATCATGCGTAATAACAAATATGTATCTTTTATAATAAAAAAACTCTGGCAAAAACTGATCACTTCAGCACACAATAAACTGTTCTGGCAGAAAACACATTGCAACAAAAATTTCTACATGTATAAAGACAAAGGAAATGAATTTTCTATCTCTTAAAATAGCCACACTGTTTGGATTTATACAGGCATACGCAGGGAAAAAGTTTAGCTAAAGGTTCTAATAAATTTGCTGGAAAACAATTTTACACCGAACAATATTTTGTTCTGTCCACTAATCTGCTGTTTCTCCAAACATGTGCATTTATTCCCTTTTACCGAACGAAACATTTAAACATAGCTTGTAGAGTCGAATTATCTAACTATCCCAGCATCATTTAAACGCATTTATGGATACATACACAACTATATTACAAGTCCATTCAGCTAATTAGTTTCGTTACCGTCAAAATTATTAATATCACGGTCGAGTCAAATATTTGATTTAAAGTTAATGAACGTATGTTTAGCTAAAAATCGTATGTCTCCATTGGTATAGACTTTTCCACGGCAACAAAATCAGCTTGGTGCAGTACTGACATGTATTTGCTTGGCTGTAGCGGAACTGAGTCATTTAATGGCCTTCGTTCGAATTTACAGCTCTAGAGTTCATCTGTAATTTTTCTGACTATTAGAATTACTGCAGTATTTGTTACTGTATTTATTGTTGCTTAATAGTGTCAAACACAATCCCAACGAAACGATTTAAACCAAACAAATCTGCATAAGTTGAAATTTCAGCAAACCTGCGTACATGTCATGCACTGAACTTTCTATAACTATAAAAAAAAATGAATTGGCAAAACTTTTACGATAGCCATGGTTGCGAAGAGACAGAATTCGAAAGCAATGAATATGGGTTCGGAACCCAGTCCTGTTGGATCCTAAATTTATAACCGAAATTGTAGTTTATGGACAGCCATAAATATCTTCATTTGTACCAACCAAATTTTACGTGATTGGGATAGCCAATAACGAACAAAAATTAATTTTGCTGCTCAAAACTATTGTATTTTATTCAACATAACCATCTTCTCAGTGTAAAAAAAGCATAATATTACCAATCCCTCAACTAGCTTATGCCGCATGAAACCTGTACACAATAGACTAATTTTTCTCGTATTAAATATCCAAATTACATTTTTTTTTTCGAAATAAAAAAAGGACTTGAACGTGTCTATGAATTGGGTGCGTGTTTCTATACTTTAAACCACATCAAAATCCCCTCCTTTTTTCAATATTTTCAACACCTATTCTAAATGAATTTGTTATACGTTAATGCCATTACTGGGGTACTGTGCATCCCCCTCCATTATTCGGTTATAATTTCTATGTTATTTGTTGCAATTTGCTTATTGCGAGTTTGTTGTAGTAGGTAGGTAGGTAGATCTTTACGTCGCTTTGGCAGCCGGCTGTTCAGAAACGGAGCAAGTCGCTCAGAGAAGTAGGGACAGGGGACTGTTTATATCTCGAGCGCAAAATAAATGCCATATAAATCAAACCAGCATTAGCTAGCAGTGATGACGAAAAGCCTCAGGATGGCCGGACCGGAAATCAAAACAGAGTACTCCTGAAAGTGAGTCTGGTTTTGTCACAACTGCAACACCTCGCACGGCGCGGGTACGATGCCATGGCTGTGTAGAACACTTATAAAAAATTCCACATTTCTTAGAACTTCGTATAAGTAGGAATACGTAAACCACCGCATGTTCCCTGCTTCTTGTATATTCTTACAAAATATGTGCAATTAAAGATTGGAAACATTAAGCAATGCAGAATGCCAGATGCTGTGAACTGAACAGTCTTCGTTCTCAAATTATGGATCAATAATTGCAGAAGTTGGGGATTTGATAACTCTACTAATTTTGTAAACACGAACAAGAATTATATACGACTTTGAACTCTTGCTAAACAGCAAGAAATTCGGAATTTTGTATGTGTTTCCTCTGTTGTATGAAACATATCTATGCAACGAAACCTTGATTACTTTAGTTTTTCNTTCGGAATTTTGTATGTGTTTCCTCTGTTGTATGAAACATATCTATGCAACGAAACCTTGATTACTTTAGTTTTTCGTGCTTGTTTTCAGCGCACAAAGTCACTCCTAATAACGTTTTGAATTGTTTAGTGGATAGTCTAAATACATAGACGTTATACACTCAAGCATACGTATACGTACATGTACAGGTATACGTCCATATTTAATTCGACAGTTTGTACAGAGCGCCTGTGTCTTCCAGTATANCGTATACGTACATGTACAGGTATACGTCCATATTTAATTCGACAGTTTGTACAGAGCGCCTGTGTCTTCCAGTATATTCGTACTGAGCACAGCCGAAACACTGCATTTTTTAATTAAAAGTGGATGTGCCTCAGCAGGGAGATGTTTAGCCTTATTGGCTCCATATTATTATAACTGCAGAAGTTAGCCCTATTCTGATACTATTGATATTCAAGCATCATAAATAATATACAAATTAATTCACTTAACACAGTAATTTAAACTAGGCATTCATGCTCCATTTGGAAGAAAAATCTATCACTTTTTTTTACGAAAGGTGTAGCCCATTTTTCCTGATTCCAATAGTCTTTTTAAGGTCACTTTAGTACTTTAGGCTACTACCGGCAGAAGGCGTTATTTGCGCGGAATAATACATCCTAATCTCACATAAAGATGTTTTTTTTAAGCCTATCCCAGGATTTATGGCGCATATGTACAAGAGAAAATATTCAAATATTAAGGTATTTTTCCACTATGAGATAAAAAAACACGTAACTATAAAAGATTATCAACAATTTTAATATAAAACACCTCAGCAGTTAATAAATAGTGTATTTGCCTGATATTAAGAGCCACATAATATATTTATATACATATGTATAAAACTCACGTAGTCATTGGTTTAATCAAAACGTAAGTTTCATTACGATAAAAAATACGGTCTAGACAGTGACTTGAAACCATAATTAGTTTTGCAATCAAATAAAATGTTTAAAAAATGTAATGTACATGTAAATGTTTGTAAACTAAATATTTTTCGCGGACGAATTCGTATTAACTTTTCATTAATTCTCCTCAGTCAGTATTTTGATGGTACTTCTTATGACCGCACCAGCTCACTTCTAGTGAAAACCGAATTAGTGATGGCTAGGAATCCACTCCCAGAGCCACTTATAACTTAATCAAATAATTGGTAATCAAGTGATTCGGCCTTTACTAAAATAAGTAAAATCAAGTCGTTATTCCACTTCTAGCTAACATTTACGTAAACCATCCCCGGTTTACTCAATGATGCGCGAGTCCTTTTACTAAATTTATGCTCTCATAGCAGAAAAAAATTGCACGGATTTGTGTGTGTATATTTTGAACAACAAATACAAATACCTAAGCTCTTTCAAATAAAAGAGGCAATGTACATTTTCATAAAAAAAAAAATATATATATATATTGTGGTATTTAATCGTGCTGCAGGTCCTTGTAAATGATCCAAGTGTAGCAAAACAGAGCGCCGAGACTGGTCGTTGTATGCAGAACACAGTGTGTCAGCCTGGCTCGCCCACCAACCAAGCCGCAGAAACCGCAAGGGAAGGGAAGGATTCGCTCCCAGACAGTAATCCGATCGGGAGAGGAGATAACGAGATGCCTGCTATGTTCCACCCACATTCCTTCCACTTATGCACCCTGCATGGCCACTCGCCTGGAAGAAGTTCCGCCACTCGCCACTACCATCATCTCCAGCAGCACTGCATTTGACGAGAGGAACGTCCTGAAGTCCGAACATACTTGTCAGAGTATTTTAATATTACACAGCACTTAATTACGCAACTAATAATTTTAATTACTCAGGCTTACCTGAAAAATTACAATGGTATTTTTGTATAATTTTCGTAGACATTCAGTGAGTATATTTTTTAATGCAGCAGCTTGAAAAGGTTTTTTTTTACCAACATGATTAGCTTGAAATTTTTGTTTTTTGAATTAAATGTGTCTTGTAAGAAGTATTCTGGGTTACTCTGATGAGTGTTTTGTTTTCGTTTAAAAACCAATCTCGAAGACATGCAGTAATTTGTATACTAAAACTTTGCAATACATTTTACTAACCAGGTAGGCGTATGCCGTAACTGCTGAAATGACTGCGAATAAAATGTACTACCGCACGTATACATTTGCGTCCTACTTGGTATTGTGTGCAAATACAAAACTTACCATTGCGGAAATAAAACTAATAATCTATAGATTGAGATAAGAGTCGAAGCATCTTGATTAGACTTGAGATTCCGACACAATTATATAAAATAGTTCGTTAAGGGTAATTGCGTGCGAAAGCCTTATATTTACCTCATTTTTGCCACAAGTCGTTTTCCAGATCAAAATTTTTGCGCAACAAATACATTAATAATAATGTTTTATACCTTCTTACCTTATTAGATATTCAATCGCTGCTTTTTTTGTTCTCGAAGCACCAATGGGAGGTAAGAAATAATATCTTATTTCTTATCATGCGTCAATGCTCCGAGAATAACGAAAACAGTGAATATCAAACGATGCAAGAATGTGTTCCAAATTATTATTTATTTCTTGACATACCAAAAATTTACATAAACCCTCTAAAAAACAACTTGTAACGAAAATCGTGTAAATATACTGTTTTCGTGCACACATCCCCTTAAGTTCTTATTTAGTACTCTTGGCAGGTATTTTTGCTAAGGAGATACCTGGGAACTACTAGTATTTACATTTAGGATAGTCACTCGTGTATTTAGGAAGAATGCGGTGACGAGAAAACAAAGTAGGTCACCAGTTCCGACGAAACGTGTTGCACTTTATCTTGACGGCATCTTCGTTCGCCGACGTGCTGTCTGGCCAACAGGATCGACCGGCGAAGCGCTGTCAATGTCATTTGCCGCTATATGGGACACCACCCAGCGTTACCTCCCTTAAGGTTGTGCAGGCTTGGCGACGGAAAAAGGGGATGTGACGGACAGCAGCGCCGCTCAGTGGTGAATGGCAAAAATAACAATCACGCGACGTGACGTCACCCACCGCAGGCGGGGAAACGGAACTGACGCTCGTCTCCTCTCGTTCTCCCTCTTTCGCCCGAGTCCCTCTCTGTCTGTCAGGTAACGATAGCTGGCGGCGGTGCTGCGACCTGGCGGGCGAAACGCAGCACGCGCATAAATGAAATGTAAACCTTAGCACCCTATTGTTCCGCCTAAATTAATAACGTCCATCGCTGCGGCCTGACAGGAACCATTGTTGCGTAGGAAACACACTTGCCGAGCTGACGCTGATAGGGTTTCCTGCCGTCAGAGAGCGCTGCTGTTGATACACACGCCCCTCCCACCCCTCCCCCACTCACACTACCCCCTTTCCAGCCAGCGAAGTCCTATCGCAAAACGTGGAACTTTTTTTACCCCCTCCCCTTATCGACCAGTCTTGGCTTGCCACTGAAGATAGTGGAACCCGACGGACAATGAAGAGTTTTTGGGGTATCGGCGGGCGATGTAGCTGTGGTGGAGGAGAGAAAAGGTTTGGTAACGGGAGGAGGGCCGAAGAGAAACAAAAGAGGGAACAAAAGAGGGAAAACCTGTGTTTAGAGATTGAAATTTCGCCGCTTCAATGCCCATCGCGCGATATGGACGTTTCCAAACAATCGCCAACTTCGTTACGAGGTACAGAAAATTTTCCCGTATATTCGCTCGGCAAAGCAAAAACAAACAGATCTCGCCGTTTCTTTTATTTGTACTGTCCCCCCCTCCCCCCTCCCCCACGAAAGACACTGAGTCATTAGAACAGACAATAACTCCCAAGCATTCCTATTTCTCTTTAATCCCATACTTTATGTGGAACATGCACAGGCAACAATGGTTACGTCTAATAAATTACTTTGTTGGTAATAAATCTTCGCAACAATGAAAGCTGTTTTTTCCCCTCCGGGCTTTCTTTTAATAAAAGGAAAAATACATTATTGTATTTTTGAATACAACATGGGATTCAGAAAGAATTAATATAAAATTAATGATACGGTTTGATTTACACGAATTATAAACTAAAAGCAAATTGATTCATATTTAGAATGACATACGTATTTAGTGAACATCATGAGATATGCTTTTTGTTTACTTAATATTATTTATCGAAACCAAAACGTTCAATGAAGCATTTATTTGTATTTGGACACTATTCTCTGGCCACTGTTCTTGAAATTGTACAAAAGTTAATACGCGCAAAATCACTTCAACCCGTTTCAAGGACAAGTGCATGTTTCGTTACCATAAACTCAATATTTCATTGCGAAAACACTAAGCATACGAAGACATCTTCCCTACAGTGGGGTTAATTGAGATAGAGCTAATTTGGTTTGGAATTGTTCCAATACAAGTGCCAATACTTAAGTTGTATGGTATGATTTCTAAACATTTGGAAATGTTATCATACATTAGTATGGTAATGTTTCCATTTGTGCGTAGGGAAATCTCTATACATATGTTGGACCGTTGCAAGACTTATGTATGGTACATTTCTCATACGATGTCTGGGTTAAAATCTTTCATTCCATGTTTGGAAATCATACCAAAAAAATTTTTTTTAAAGTGTAATATCACCTCTGACCTTACTACGGTTGGTAGTATGTGCCGCGCGAAGAAGTTATGCAACTATAGTGTACGACCATAATTAAAATTTATATTATTTCAACGTCACCCGCTAAAATGCTTCAAAATGCGTTCAGAAGGAAAGGTCCGAAACACTATACGTTTCTTCCCAGCCGTGTGGTCGATACTTCAACAGCTTTTATTCTAATTTTAGTCTTACTTATTTTCACATTATGACGTGAGAGACGAGCCTTTCACGGACGAACCTGTGGATGAAACTAACAAAATATCCGTAACTTTTGTATGAAGCGCTATCTAGGCGTACTAGTCTCCCCCAGTAAAACAAAATACTAATATAAAAATTTCTAAAAGTAAATAAACAAAAAAAATGCGAACCTGTCACGTTTGTGCATTCACAAGGGGCACAGTTGTATGGCCACAGAACATAAAAGCTCCCATTTATACCGAAGTTCTGAAAAAAATAGTTGATATCACGTCAGCAGTGCAACGCAGTGGCACTTCTTTAAAGCTGACTACACGCACGAGTCATATATATATATATATA
>NQII01000188.1:680478-775921 GCA_002778355.1 Clitarchus hookeri | reverse complement strand
ATATACTTCACTTTTCTCGAAAGGTCTGTGATATTTGAAGCGATAAACGTTATAACACAGGTAAGTTTCTGGTTATCATTACAAATGTCGATTATCGTTCAATCCTGCAATTAAATTCTCAATTTTTGTGAAATATTCCTTTTTGAATTATTTTTTTTGTGACGCAAACCTGCAATTTGTTACCAACGTGACAATAAAAAAAATCACAAAATTAATTTTCGTAAACGAGGTGAATTGTTGAAGTCTTGAATATACTACCGCAGTACAAGCGAGAACAAAAATATACAGTTATACCACTATCCAGGAGAAAATCGTATCTACGCCGCAGAGTCCAGACCAGGTTCACATTAATATCATATGGCATTAGAATCTCGCGTCTTAGAATGTCACTAACCCAGAGAATAGCTCGTCACCTATGGCCCCACGGTACGACTTGACGTTTGAAAATAACTGCTGCCGGAGTCTTGAATCCCTGAGGACTTTTATGTTACTGCCACTACATTTTAGTGAGTGATACTGCTAGATAACCAAAATGTACGTTTTAAGACATCAGGGATGCAGATGTTTGTGGCACGTTATCAAAAACGTCGCTCTCAGTAGTACAAAAACTTCTGGCACCTGGTTTGTAAAGCACTCCTTTGTAACAGAGCAAAACTGTTTGTAGAGGGCAAACGCGGAGTTAGAAAGTCAGCATGGCAACAGATACTGCTTCTCAAATGCGTGCATTATCACGAAATTGCGGATGTTTTCTGTGCAGTTGGCGAATCGGGCGTATTTGTTTTGGAGTTCGTGGATTAGATTCGACCGGCTGCACTGGATGTGGTTGTCCCGAAGTAGTTTTGCATCTTCACAGAACTATTGCATGCTCCAAGCCGCCCTGCTACGATACGAATCAAGTTACATCCTTGACTTTGCAGCGGGGGGTTTTTTTTTAATGATTTAGAGTGATCCAGGATGTGTTCAATGAATTCGGAACCCATGAGACTTAACTAATGCGTAAAGATATTTGCTATATATTCTGTAGCCAAATAAATCTAGTTATACCCTCGGGCAGGTCTTTAAGAATTCTCCAGGGTAATGGAAATAAACTCAGATTCAAATAATAATAAATCTAATACAAAGAGACACGTGGATTCTAGTGTGAGTTTAAATTGAGAATTTTATTACCGTCACCTTTATTCCATTTCTCTAATGGCGTAGTACTGTTCAGTGAAGAGTTTAAATAAATCGTTAACAAAAAATATATATTTTGATGCGCGCTGTGCTGAATTTCACTGGTAACTTAATTAGTTATTACAATTAAAGAAATGTATATTTATTGTTAGGATAGTAATATGGACCATTTATCATCAAGAACAGAAGTATTATTTAGGAATAAGTTTTATCTTTGAAGTTTAATGACAATAGTGAGTTCATGCTATTATGATAGTATGATTGGACTGTGTCTATTGCCGACCACGAGTCTAAATAAAAATCGCTCACACACAGAATACACGAATTAGTTATACACAGAAAAAAATGACTAGGAACTGGTTTCACGGCGTACAGCACTGGTAAAATATTGTCTGACTGTGCATTACGCACAACATTAAATACACTGAGTCTGAATAGATGTTAAAACTTTGCTCCCATTTGGGAGATGAAATTAGTGCTTTATTCATTCGTCTAGTATACTTGAAAAAAAAAAAAAAGCTATCGTTCCAACCTGAGGAGAACGAGAGACACTATCAACAGAGACGCGGAAATTTCGCTGATTCATTCTGCAACAAGCTAGGCTCGACAATCCGTTGTATCTTCGAGCTTCTTTAATTTGTTCATTGTCCCCTGTTCCAGTTTAACTCCATATCAGGTAGCACGTGAATCGGTCCTGATTTTCTTAGCAGATTCGTTATTGGTTAAAAGTGATCCGGGGCGTGTCTAACAAACTGTAGTCCAATAGAAGCGGATACTCCCATGTGCACGTGGTTGAAGTTAAACTTGTCCTCAAATGAATCCGCAAAATTTCCGGGCCTCTGACCATCATTAAAAAAAAACTCTGCTTGGGGCGTACAGATCTCGGCAAACAGTATCGTCACTAGCAACATAACCCTAGAGTATATAAGTACACAGAGGCGAAACGGTGTTACGATTTCTATGATGTGGGCGCGCCCAGTCTCTGATTGGCTGCGCGAGGCTCTGGAAATGGGCCTTGTGTCTGGTTGGCTCCTGCATGCTGCGAAAGGTTTTCCATTGGCTGGGCTGCCGGCCGGCGAGTTAGATTACCAGGCACTGATTGGTGAACGGCGTTCCATCATTTCGCTGGCCAGTGACGCCATTTTGCTGGCGCGTGCGGCTGGAGTTCGCGGTATAAGTGGCCTTTTTCACCTCTGTATTCTTAAATACTGTGTGGCTTAACCCTTTCCCGTCCAGTGAACACAGTTATGTGCATTACCAATGGACAGGTAATTTTTGGTCTGTACTGCACACTGCGAAACTCAACGGCCAATGATCTTACCTGTGAGTAAATTACACGCAAAGCGTCTTACTGGCGTAAGCCATAACTGGTTCATATTACTGTTGCTACACATATAACCTACAGTTAATTGGCTATGCCAATGAAACAGGAAACAGTGTTGTGTCAACTTAAGTACAGCACGCATCACAATATTTTTTGTTTGCAGCACCTGAAATCGCAAATAAAAGTGGGTCTGAAAACAGTGGCGCGTGTTGCAAGGTACGCTGTTGCTTGCTCAGTGCTGTACACGATCGGCGCACGCAGCAAGAATCAGTATCAAGAGTGGAGCCGGGAGAAACTGTGACGTATTGCGGCCACTCACGAGAGGGCGGTGAGGCACCCAATACACACGTGCTGTCACGTCAACTGCACTACTACGTTTGATAGGCCGGATGTGTAAACCAGCAAACGATTAGGTATAGCACAGAGAAAAACACAGCTTACCTTGCAACGGTTCACCAGACGCCGCTGCATGGAAAGTTTAACAGCTGGAGGCTGTCTGGCTCTGTGGTCCCAGCGAGGCCGCGCCTACTTTGCAAGACACCAGCCGCGCGCAAGCTTAGTGTGAATTTAGCACGCAGCATCAGGGTCATTCCGACGCGAACGAGCGACGTAAAAAAAAAACTCGGCCTTCCTGATTAGCGGTTACGGCGGCGAGCAGTGCATTTCTGGCCAACCAGTCGCTCACAAGAGGCGGATTGAGCGCTCAAATCTTAGACCATCTTGCCGCCATTACTGACACCATTAGCATAATATCAGCATTTGCACACGCCAACCAGATGACGTGCAGATGTTAGCGGCCCCCGAAGGACAAAACGTTCTTTCTTTGACTGACGTACCTCTGAATACAATACTGAAGGATGGTACAAGAATGCTAAGAACTTCTCGAAATGAATTCCCGTCACCAATAAACAGGTTTTTTTTTACTTTGAAAAGAAATAACTAATGGTTGGTTTGGAGGTGTGCAGATATCATAGAGGTGAAACAGCCTCTCCTACCGCGAACGCCAGCAAAATGGCGGCAATGGCCAGCAAAATGTTGGAACGCCGTTCGCCAATCAGCGGCTGGTAACCTACTCGTTATCTGGCAGCCCAGCCAATAGGGAACCTTTCGCAGCATGCAGTAGCCAATCAGACACCAAGGCCCGTTGCCAGAGCCTCGCGCAGCCAATCAGAGAATGGGTACGCCCACATCAAAAGACACTTCGTACTATTACGTCTTTGGGCACCTGTCTACTCTGCGGCGCTGTCATATGTCGGAAACAATAGAACCTTGTTTATATATTATGTTACTGGCAGCAGTCGTTCAGGAGACGGAGGGATAGTCTCGGCAACGAACGTTGTCTCTTACAAGTGAGCTACTTCTCTTACTGGAACCTGTCTACATTGAGAAAGTGGTTTTGTTGAATCAGACAAAGTTTGTTTGGCGCAACCAAATTATTTATTTGTTTAGGAGTAATGAAATATTTTGTTCTTGAACCCAAATAATTTTGTTGTTCATATTCGGTTGCTCCAAACAACATATTTGTAGGTACAACTAAATATTTGTTTGACCCTACGTATATTACACAGTTTCGGCTAATATAAAAGCAAATTTTGAAGCTTGATCGAGATGTGTACTTAGATGGTTTCTACTCGAGCGATTCGCGCTATAAAACTCAGCTAAATTCATTACTGGTGAAATAGGAATAGTTTTGAATACGTGCATTTTTTTAATATGCGCAAATAAGTATTTCAATATTTACAACTTTACTTCTTAGTTTCCAGTTTAACTTGTTTTGTTAGGATGTCTAAAGCATTACTAAGCATCAGTAAATGCACCAGCCAACACTATTACACCCTAATTGTCGCAAAAATACAAACCACCTCTCGAACTGTATTTGACGGCCTAATCACTTTTCGCCCAACACAGAGGTTTTGCTAATTCAAGCGTTTATTTTGTTAGATGGACAAAATTAATTTCATTTTTTTTTTTTTTCAAGTTTTATTTACTCAACAAAATATTTTGTTGGGACAAATTAATATTTTTTGGTCCTATACAAACACATATTTTGTTGGCTGTTCTCTCAGTTTACTGCTGTATACAGTGGAGGTTATCAAATCCAATTCCTTTGCCGCGTCAGATATCAAAACCTTCATAAATGAAGGGGTTAAGAAAATACCCACAAGATCAAATGAAACAATAATATGAGCTCTCTGTGTTCGGTACTTTGGTATCTTCAAATATAAAGATCCTCCGATATAACAAAGTCCTGAACAGTTTCTACCATGCTGTAAAAGTTGTGTCTCTGGGCACAAGGAAATCTCATTTACTACTACACACCCACCAAGAAGATGCGGATNGGACAGTTTCTACCATGCTGTAAAAGTTGTGTCTCTGGGCACAAGGAAATCTCATTTACTACTACACACCCACCAAGAAGATGCGGATTGGATTCCTAAGGTATCACTCCCGATGTTAGCCCGTGGGTAATGTAGCGGACGTTGCCATTGTCGGGCCAGTTTCCTCTAGCGCTTTCGTTCCATTGCTGCTTCATTTCACTTCACACACACACTGGGTCAAAGAACTCGTTAAGCGCCTTCTAAATATATCATTTCAAATATCTTCCATTAACCAGNGGCCAACCAGTCGCTCACAAGAGGCGGATTGAGCGCTCAAATCTTAGACCATCTTGCCGCCATTACTGACACCATTAGCATAATATCAGCATTTGCACACGCCAACCAGACGACGTGCAGATGTTAGCGGCCCCCGAAGGACAAAACGTTCTTTCTTTGACTGACGTACCTCTGAATACAATACTGAAGGATGGTACAAGAATGCTAAGAACTTCTCGAAATGAATTCCCGTCACCGATAAACTGGTTTTTTTTTACTTTGAAAAGAAATAACTAATGGTTGGTTTGGAGGTGTGCAGATATCATAGAGGTGAAACAGCCTCTCCTACCGCGAACGCCAGCAAAATGGCGGCAATGGCCAGCAAAATGTTGGAACGCCGTTCGCCAATCAGCGGCTGGTAACCTACTCGTTATCTGGCAGCCCAGCCAATAGGGAACCTTTCGCAGCATGCAGTAGCCAATCAGACACCAAGGCCCGTTGCCAGAGCCTCGCGCAGCCAATCAGAGAATGGGTACGCCCACATCAAAAGACACTTCGTACTATTACGTCTTTGGGCACCTGTCTACTCTGCGGCGCTGTCATATGTCGGAAACAATAGAACCTTGTTTATATATTATGTTACTGGCAGCAGTCGTTCAGGAGACGGAGGGATAGTCTCGGCAACGAACGTTGTCTCTTACAAGTGAGCTACTTCTCTTACTGGAACCTGTCTACATTGAGAAANAAATATTTTGTTGTTGATCGCAAATAATTTGGTTGTTCATATTCGATTGCCCCAAACAACATATTTGTAGGCGCAACTAAAGATTTGTTTGGCCCTACGTACATTACACAGTTTCGGTTAATATGAAAGCAAATTTTGAAGAGTGATCGAGACGTGAGCTTAGATGGTTTCCACTCGAGCGATTCGCGCTATAAAACTCAGCTAAATTCATTGCTGGTGAAATAGGAATAGTTTTGAATACGTGCATTTTTTTAATATGCGCAAATAAGTATTTCAATATTTACAACTTTACTTCTTAGTTTCCAGTTTCACTTGTTTTGTTAGGATGTTTAAAGCATTACTAAGCATCAGTAAATGCACCAGCCAACACTATTACACCCTAATTGTCACAAAAATACAAACCACCTCTCGAACTGTATTTGACGGCCTAATCACTTTTCGCCCAACACAGAGGTTTTGCTAATTCAAGCGTTTATTTTGTTAGATGGACAAAATTAATTTCATTTTTTTTTTTTCAAGTTTTATTTACTCAACAAAATATTTTGTTGGGACAAATTAATATTTTTTGGTCCTATACAAACACATATTTTGTTGGCTGTTCTCTCAGTTTACTGCTGTATACAGTGGAGGTTATCAAATCCAATTCCTTTGCCGCGTCAGATATCAAAACCTTCATAAATGAAGGGGTTAAGAAAATACCCACAAGATCAAATGAAACAATAATATGAGCTCTCTGTGTTCGGTACTTTGGTATCTTCAAATATAAAGATCCTCCGATATAACAAAGTCCTGAACAGTTTCTACCATGCTGTAAAAATTGTGTCTCTGGGCACAAGGAAATCTCATGTACTACTACACACCCACCAAGAAGATGCGGATTGGATTCCTAAGGTATCACTCCCGATGTTAGCCCGTGGGTAATGTAGCGGACGTTGCCATTGTCGGGCCAGTTTCCTCTAACGTTTTCGTTCCATTGCTGCTTCATTTCACGTCACACACACACTGGGTCAAAGAACTCGTTAAGCGCCTTCTAAATATATCATTTCAAATATCTTCCATTAACCAGNTTCACACACACACTGGGTCAAAGAACTCGTTAAGCGCCTTCTAAATATATCATTTCAAATATCTTCCATTAACCAGCATTAAAAGGCATTCTTTTAATAAGTATATCAGGTGAGTGGAACATCTGATTAAAGGCATCATGCTATCCAGCACATGTAAATATAATGCTCGATGATGTTAACTTACGATTGTTACAATGGCTTAAGTGAGCTGAAAAAAAAAAAGCAGTTGCCAAGACCGAATATCGATATGAATTAATGGGAAATTTGTTGAAATTTCGCTGAGAAGTTTACGGGTTGTTCTCACAGTCGCTGCATCATCCACTCGAACTCTGTTTTTTTGTTTTCTGCAGCTGACGTCACAACAGCGAATTCATTGAGTGACTGGCTGGAGCTCAAGTGTTTGTATATCCACGATGCTCTCAGGAGTTTAGCCACAGCTTATTTGACAACTAGGAAGACTGTGAGCCGATAATAAGCGAGCAGCGAAAGAAGTACCCATTTCATTCAATAGGAAGCAGTTCAATAAGAAGCAGCCAATCAGCAGCGAGGTATCGGCAGGATCGCCAGTAGAAACAAGTGAAGACGATTTCAGTCGTCGCTACAGATGCGTATCACTAAACTCAGAAAATATTTCAATCGCAAGGTTTTTTCCAGGTTGTTTATCAAAAATCACGCTTTAAGCCGCGAGACTGAAGGAAGCGCAGTTTACATACTTAGAAGTTTAAAAGTAATAATAAAATGACGCATATCCACGGGTTACTAAGGATACAAAACTTGAACATACTATTCGTAAGTTAACGCCGTTGCCACCTCAGTCAGCTATAGACATCACGCGATACTGTGAATCGGTACACTTCCAGANATTCGTAAGTTAACGCCGTTGCCACCTCAGTCAGCTATAGACATCACGCGATACTGTGAATCGGTACACTTCCAGAATCCCCAGTTCTATGGAAGTTAACTTGTTTGTGTGGCGTGTACGTACAAAGGGCCTCGAATTACTGGGGAAACACTAGCAAACACCAACAGCTAACCAGACACCAGAGAGTAAATACATATAAAGATAAGCAATTTATAATGAGTCCGGCTAGAAAGTTTTACGAAAAAGAGAATGCNGCCAGAGAGTAAATACATATAAAGATAAGCAATTTATAATGAGTCCGGCTAGAAAGTTTTACGAAAAAGAGAATGCACATCAAGTGGAAAAACCGAACCGAGATCTCAGTGGCCCAGCACGATAATATGTCACACTTAAGCGACGACAGGGACATGCCAGTGATGGGTCACGTCATACCTTTGAGTCAATATTCAAGTGATAGGAACAGTTAATATCCAAGTGATAAGAGCCCACTGCAATCACATGTGACCCTGACGTATGTAGCGGTTCTGAGTATTTACCTGTACGTAAAACCCGAAGTTTAACTGTAAACGTCGAACTAACTGACGTGTGCGGGGAAAGAGCATCAATATTTATCAGATGGTCACTATCGATTGACAGGGACTCACGATTCTCACGAAAACAGTTCCTGTTCTGTATTCGAAAACGCTTTATCTCAGATCCTCACTCGCTGTTGTAGTTACGCGTCTTTGGTGACGACCCGCGATTAACAGACGTTCAGCACCGGAGTAACTTAAGCCTGACCGGCCCAGTCAGATACCGCACTTTCTTCTCACAAAGACACGGGGAAAGTAGCTAAAAGATGTGGGCGTAGCATACTACAATTTAGAACTGCATTACGAATTTGATAGTAAAAGTGAAGTGAAGAGATTTGGGCGGAACATTGAGGTCTTGAGAGCCGATGAGGGTGATTATGGAGCAGCGCCGGAACGAAAAGGACGGGGGAAACGGGAGATCCCGAACAAAAACCCGCCCGACCAGCGGCATCGTCCGGCGCGATTCCCACTTGCGAAAATCCGGAGTGAACCGGCCGGGGATAGAACTCGGCCCGCATTGGTGGAAGGCGAGCAGTCTAACCACTACACCAGCGTGGCACCTAAATTTTACTGTACTTCCATTTCCAAAGCGACTGCGAATAAGGGACCAAAAATTAATAACACAATATATGGATAAACAAAATTGCAGTAAAGCGTGATAAAATAAACAAGCACATACACTCTTCAGAAATGATTTGCAGATCCACCACATTAATGAACAGGTATAGTAGAGTATTTTCTCATACATCCATAATAGCTCTTCAATACTTTCTCAGGAAACAGTCAAATGCGTAGGGAAATTCCACACTTTGTATACGAGCGACGCACAACTTTCCTATGTCTACCGCATGATTTGTGCTATTATTTCCTTACTACTTATTGGATAAAAATTCCTATTACATCTTAGTAGGATTGCTATAATCCATACACAGTTACTTACAACTTTTCTGAAGTCCTGCTAGTTATAATTCCAGGATATTCATCCGCCTCGTGTGAAATAAAGTTTAACGGAGTCTACAAAATTACACCAAAGAGATAACGCACAGCATTGATGCGCACTCAGAGTAATATTATTTTGCATGAACACTACTTTTTACTAGGCATTACCAACATTCCTGTTTTCATCCCGTTTTTTTTAATATTACTTGTAAATTAAAAAATAATAATTTATAGCTAAAACATAAGTTAAGTTTAACCAAAAATATCGTACTTTTATGTCAAAAGTAGTATAAAACGCTTCTGATGCATGAAATACTTAGGAAACAACCGAAAATATCATAGATGATTTTCTAAAAATTTGAATTAAAAAGTGTGAATAAATTGCGAATATACTACACATATAATTTATTTGAACAAGATATGACTTACATACAAAAAGGAACCAAAAACTAAGAACACTATGTGTAAATGAAAAACAAGAACGCAGCAAAAAAAAATTATAAAATTAATAAGATAATGCCTCTTGTTCCATTCTGTGTTCTTGGTTTTTTTTTTCCTACTAACTGTAGCCAATAGAACCCCGATCTAATTCGAATTCAGTTCTTCTAAACCATTGCCATTTACCTTCAAACAACTAAAATCTAGCATGCGTGGGACACTTGGCGAAAATCGGGTGTCTATCCATCGTCACTACGCACCTAATTGCATGTTACACCAAGCACGTTCGTGCACGTGGCTTTGGCGAGCCTCGTTCGAAAGGTCACGAGTCCGACCCTATGCCTGCGCAGGGGAAGGTTGATTTCCCAGGTGGCTTTACGCATCTGCGCCGAGCAAACGAGGCTGCACGTTATTAATACGACCACTTCCAACCCTTTCCCCGTGGGGCCGTTAGGTTAAACCCAGCCATTCCTGGCTTCGCTATACGCTAACCTTAAGAGCACGTGAGCCCGAGAGCTGTTTGTTCGCGTTCGAGACACAGCGATAAGGGCGAACAATAACACGTGCGCCCAACGGCCACGGTGGCCGAGCGGTTAGACTGCTCGCCTCCCACCAAGTTCAATCCCCGGCAGGGTCATTCCCAGATTTCCGCGTTGCCGGAATCGTGCCGGACGATGCCACTGGTCGGCGGGTTTTCTCGCGGATCTCCCGTTTCCCCCGCCCTCGCATTCCGGCGCTGCACCCTTCTCACCTCGCATCTCCCTCATCGGCTCTCAAGATCTCGTTGTTAAGAGCCGCACAAATCTCTCAACTCAACTCAAAAGTGGTGTGAAATAACCGTGAACGGCGTGTAAGGAAGAAGTGTGTCGGAGGGGCTCGCAAGTGGACTGGAAAATGGGGCGTGTGCCAGGGGGAGAAGCGCAATTTGGCANCGTGTGCCAGGGGGAGAAGCGCAATTTGGCAAGTTAAAAGCGAGCTACCGCAGACGCCACGCCCCCGACGCGGCGAAAACCGCAGGTCCCTAACACGGACCCCCCTCCTCCCTTCGCCATCTTCGTCATCACCATCGGCACGATCCCCGCCAGAGGCCCGCGAACCGGTAGTCGCCCCGCCACGCCGCTGCGTTTACGGCGCGCCGTTATCCGGTAGCGAGTCGGGCTGCAACACCTCTCCGTCACGGAGTACGTGAGTATACAACGGATACGTGAGTATACAACAGAGTCGAGATGGCGTGACGTCTCCTCTGGTGGAAGTGAACTCGATCCCCTCATGGGCCGCGCGAAGCTATGGAAGCGGGCCTTGAGCCTGATCGGCTAATGCACCCATCGAATATCATATCCACTATTGGTCGGGTTGCCGTCTGACGAGTTAAGACTCCACGAACTGACCGGTGAACGACGTTCCGCCATTTTGCTGGCCGGCGAGGCCAAGTGATAATGTCGTATAGTTTATTCGCAGTTTCTTCACACTTTCTGAATCAAACCTTTGAAAATGGCACCATCTATGACGCGTTTGGTAGTTTCCTACTTAAGTCATGTATGACAAGAATTTATCAATTGTGTTAACATTAAAGTACCTTATTTTTGGTTAAATACAAAATTTATTTCTATTTTATCTATAAATTATCATATTTATTTCATAATTAATATGAACTGAAACAGTGAGAAAATTGGTATGTTGGTGATGCTTAGTAAGAAATAGTTATTATGCAAAATATTATTTAACTGAGTGCACACGAATGCAGTGCGTTGTTCCTCTGGTGTAATTTTCTAGACTCGGAAAAGCTTTGTTCGCACGAGGCGGAGGAATATCCTGGAAGTAGAACTTTAGCAGGGCTACAGAAAAGTTGGAGGTAACCGTGAATAGACTATAGGCTATATGTCAGGCACAAAAATAAACAATTGCATACACTTGTAAAACCATAATATTGTTTACCCATAGACCTCAACATTTTCTAAATTCGACACGGTAACTTTCAAAACGCAATTCTCGCAAATCAGTTTTCTTGTGTTTTTCACTTTTCAAATTGATAGAACTCAAAAACGACTTATGGTAGAGAGATACAACTGTTACCGTGCATTCATTAGTATTTGAACAAAATATTTAGGTAGCTTCATGTATGTAATTTTACTAGAAACTGAGATTTGAATTTTTTATGTAACGCAAATAATTGTTTTATTAAAACTTATATTATTTATTTGTATTACATCCAAATTTCAAGTTACAATTATAAATTTACCCAACTATTTAACGGGCATCATCTCCTGCAAAACTGCACGTAGTTCATGAAAATCCAATTATTACATCCTGAGTTACATCCCATTTTTTAAAATTACATACGGTATTACNCTATTTAACGGGCATCATCTCCTGCAAAACTGCACGTAGTTCATGAAAATCCAATTATTACATCCTGAGTTACATCCAATTTTTTAAAATTACATACGGTATTACAAAAAAAACTAACCATATACAGTTTTGATTTTTCCTCATTTTCGTATTTTTTTATATTATTATCAAACGGAGAAAAATAGTTTGAAATCATTAAAAAATGTAATATATAAGTTAGCATTTTTCAGTAGCAAATTCCGTCCAATGAAATCGACTAGCCGTTAAGATAATTGGTTTATTATAATTTCTCTCGTAAATAAAAATTTGAATATATTATTTTTTATTTCAAGTGTGTGACGATTTTGGCATTACGAAGCAATTTGAATAAGTGTAGTAGATGGTTATTTCCAGGCGTGCACTATATGAGTAAGATTAACATGCTTACTGATTTACAATTTGGCGTAGCACAAGTGTAAATTTTTAGCTTAAAAGGATCTAGTCTTCCTTTCTGTGACTTTACAAGTATNTGAGTAAGATTAACATGCTTACTGATTTACAATTTGGCGTAGCACAAGTGTAAATTTTTAGCTTAAAAGGATCTAGTGTTCCTTTCTGTGACTTTACAAGTNCAAACTTATGCCTTTGAGAATTATGATTATTCGAATACAAAACTAGAGGCCGTTAATTTAACAGTAATTTAGCAACAACGAGATGCTTATGGGTCATTCAAGCGATAGATTCCGTAAACGAAGAAAAAATATTTTAATAACAAAGAATTACACAAAAATAAGTGACTTAACCAGTAACACTTTGCGAAAAAGTAATAAAAACACAACATTTTGAATACGCCAAGAAGACTGTTCAAAACATCTACAATTTCTGCATCATGGTTAATTAGTGCATTTTAATCTGGATAACAGAATTTCTGTACAATCGTCACGATAGGTGCAATTTATTAAGATTAGTACAGTGAAATCCCGATATTTCGCATCCCGATTATTCGTATATCCCGCTAATTCGTACAAATTTGCCGGTCCCTTGAGAAAATCCCTTTAATTCGTAAAAAAAACAATGCATTCCGGTCCCCTCGATAATACGTATTTATTTTGGTGCTCGAGCTCAATTAAAACGTCTTATAATTCTTATTTACAACTTAAAAATCTCGTTAACTCGTAATGTTTTTAACCCTAGACTGTACACCAGCTCTAGATTTATGCAATTCGGGCAGGGTAAAAAAGACCGGAAGGGTACTGAGGGACGTAGGAGGGTTTGAAGGGCAGGTAATGACGCCGAGTAGGCTGTGAGGCGATGTGTCTGTGATTCTCAGAACTAAGAGGCGCCTTGCTGTCCGGTCTACGGTTATGAGAGGGTAGGAAGGAGCAGGGCGAGTGAAAAGTTAGTCAGTTCGGTCTTAGCCATGCCTCCGAAAAGAGCTAATAAGTGTCTTTCCATTTGCGGAAAAAAAAGAAATCATTACCGCCGTGGCCGGTGGTGATAAACAAATTGACGTGTCCAAACGTTATAACGTTCCTCCTTCCACAATAACATCAACTCTGAAGAACAAGGACAAGATCGCCTCCCAGACATCGGACAGCAAAGTAAAGCGCTTTAAGACTGGTGAGTATCCACAACTAGAAGAGAATTTAAAAAAGTGTTCTGCGCAAGCACGGAATTCGAATGTACCAGTTGGATGAAACATTTTAAGAGAAAAAGTAAAAGTTTTCCCAGAAAAAAAATGGGAATTAAAGACTTTCGTACAAGTGATGGTTGGTTTGATAGGTTTAAAAAAAGTAACAGCATAAAATTGAAGAAGCTTAGTGGGGAAAGTGTGGAAAGACGAATTGGGAGAAATAATCGATTCTTATGAGCCCAACAACATTTTTAATGCCGATGAGACGGGGTTATTTTATAAGTGTCTCCCCAACCGATCAATGTGTTTTAAGGAAGAAAAGTCTCATGGCGGAAAAAATAGTAAAGAACGTGTAACCATATTGTTGGTCGCCAACATGGATGGATCTGAGAAATTAAGACCGCTCATGATAGGCAAATAAGCCAAAACAAAATGTTTTAAAAACAGAAAAACTTTTCCGATGACCTATCGTGCAAACAAAAAAGCGTGGATGACGGGTGAATTATTCAAGGAATGGATACGATCAGTGAATGCTGATATGGAGAAAAGGCAGCGAAAAATTCTACTTTTCATGGATAATTGTACGGCCCACAACAATACCCCACCGCTCAGTCATGTTAATGTTGTGTTTTTGCCTGCCAACACTACTTCTAAGCTGCAGCCTCTAGACCAGGGCCTAATTAAAACGTTCATAATATTTTACCGCAAGGAAGTAGTGATGCAACTCCTTGACAGCATCGAGGATGGGAAGTATCATAAAATCACCTTATTTTCAGCCATGAACATTGCTCACAAGGCGTGGCAAAGTGTTAGCGAAAGCACAATAAAAAACTGTTTTCGTGCTTGTGGATTCACGAAGGTGGAACTTTCATCAGAAGTTACTGAACAAGACTTAGAATTCCCTGTGAATTGGAATTTGTCTTCCTCAAAATGAAGAAAATTCTATAACGTTTGAAGATTTCGTCCATTTTGACGATGGCCTAGCGGCAGCGGGGATTCTAACTGATGACGAAATTTTGGCTCCATCTCAGGATATTGATGGTGAAGGTGATGATTAGATGATGTGCTGACAATTGCACCTAAAGTGGCTAAACAATACATCAACAACGTGCGCCATTTCTTAGCGAAATCAGACGTTGGCGATGAAGTATTTTCTGCTTTGAACATGCTTAACAAAGCCATCGACAATACCCGTCTGCAAGGCTTGCACCAAAAGAAAATTACAAATTTTTTAAAAAGTATATTTTTAATGTATTTTTATTGATGTAATTATTGATTTATATATACAGTACTTATGTATAGATAATATGTAGCTATGCGTTTATCAATATATATTAATGCAAATTTGTATTAATCTCGTTATTATGTATTTTTTATTTTTTTGCTCCCGATTATTGGTAATCCCGCTAATTTGAATATCTCGANACGTTGGCGATGAAGTAATTTCTGCTTTGAACATGCTTGACAAAGCCATCGACAATACCCGTCTGCAAGGCTTGCAAAAAAAAAAATTACAAATTTTTTTAAAAGTATATTTTTAATGTATTTTTATTGATGTAATTATTGATTTATATATACAGTACTTATGTATACATAATATGTAGCTATGCGTTTATCAANTGTATACATAATATGTAGCTATGCGTTTATCAATACATATTAATGCAAATTTGCATTAATCTCGTTATTATGTATTTTTTATTTTTTTGCTCCCGATTATTGGTAATCCCGCTAATTTGAATATCTCGATAATTCATATTTAACATTCAGTCCCTTGACAATACGAATTATCGGGATTCTATTGTAGTATTACAGTGTGGTGAAAAGCTATATTTATAGTAATGCATTTCTTCATTTTGCCTAACTTCTTTGTGTATGCACGCCTCGAGTTCTACAAATTCTTTGGTTATTGAAATGTAATTTTTTCGATTTGTCTGCCGTAGAGTTACTCAAAGTACAGGTGAATGCAATAGGAACTCCTGGTGTGCATAAAGTAAATTATTACAAATAGTTATGGACATTATTACTAATATTTTACGTCATTTTGTTTACGTAATTTGTAGGTCATAACAGCATAAAAAAATTCCTCAATATGACTTTATTTTAATTCACGTTTTCTGCCATAAAAGCCGGTTGTTTTTCGGGTGTGCGACAATGAGAATATCAGCTCTGGGATATACTTCGTCATTTCTAATACGCTGACTGCCACCGGGGAGAGTAAAGTCGTGTTTGGTCGTGGCCATCACCAGCCAGGAAGATAGTCGGACAGTTCGGCCTTATCTTGGGAAGACACATGTAGTTAAAATACCTGCATAGCTTGTATCAGCAATCATTTCGGGTGAGCGTCATTTGGCCTAAACTTATTTGACTGTCGGTAAAAAAAAGCTGTGTCGCCTGAAGTAAGCCGGCACGTTTTAAATTTCATTTCCTGAACTGAAGTGCCTGTGGGATTTTAATTTTATTTTTTAACAGTTTTATCGTGTCTGTAATTTAGATGATTCCCGCCGTGATTTAAAATAAAACGTATATTTTATGCCGAAATAAAACATTTCCCTAACAAGTACATGCATGAGCAATTTTCAGAAGGTGACAGAAGGTCAGCCTACATACTAAAATATTCTGAACTTGCATTTTAAAAATTATACACTCGTCCATGATTTACAACGGACTCGCATGGAATCTCACAGTGCTGTTAATTACTTTACTTCAAAAATGATGGTGTGCATTCTACCGAAAGTAATGACTTTTGTCTCTTAGGAAAGATAACTGAATTTCCTTTCGAAAATAACATATTTCCGTCTAGCTTCAAACTACATCCAACGTACGCCTACAAAACAGTAACTCCTCAGATCATTGTGCAATACTTCCGGACATTTTTTTCGTACAGTACCTTACAGCTGGTTGGTTATGCCGTTATTGCACACGACACCAGTGCCTGCACGCTGATCGTAATCCAGCTACAGTGCTCGGAACTGTATCCTGATGCGCACACAGATAGGGCTTTTTTTTTTATCGCACTCGGTGAAGGAGGTATTATTTAAAAATGAGTTTAACCTTGAGGCCTCGGCGAAACACTACCGGCGCCTGTCGCAACTCGGCGAAAAACCAGGTGTCGCGGAGCGCTAATGAGGCCGTGAATTGTGGTAGCCGTCGAAGCTGCCCCACCCTGCACGAACCTGGTCTTTGACGTTATCATGCAGGCGATCTTGCGTGCTGGTCGCTGACGGATCTTACACTCCACGCCTGAAGAGGTCGACATGCCTCCGCGGATACCAGCGGCGTCCCTCTGGTTTTCAACGTCGGCCGAGTTTCGTTGAATTTGTGATGTCCGCTGAATTTCCGCGGCTACTGCTACTTACAGACGTAGGGTTCCCAGTTATTTTGGCATTTCTAGCCGATTGCACGCAAACCAGTGACTTTAATGAGACGGATATTTCTTACATTGATTTGACTGAGGTACTGTGGTACAAGGAGTATCCGAACAACCCAATATTTTAATTCTTTGTTGTTGTCCCCCCCCCCNGCTGAGCGGCCTGCCTGATCACACCTTCACTTATTTATCCAGAACACGGGCCGTGATCGCTGAAATTAGTTATGAATTTGCAAACAACAGAAACCCCCTCCACCGGCCAGTAAACGGGGACAACGCAGCCGATATAGGGCAGTGTAGTCCGTGTGTGGTGTCTTTTGTCGTCGGGTCATTAGAACGAGAAGACCACTGACGATGGGTGTGTCCGGCCGTCGACTTGCGCCATCTTAATCAGCCTCCGGAATCATGAACAAGGTGGGGACTCTACAATTAGGCTTTACTCAAAACGTGGCTGGTTAAATCTTTATAAAATAATATCATTTAATATTTTAGTATATTTGTATAGCTTCCCCCGTTCATATTCAATCATATTTATATTGAAATAATATTGAACCACCTTAATGTTAAATAAACCTCTTTTATATAGTGTTCATTACATAACTATTTTCAATAACTTGTTACGCCCCTTTATCCCCGTTAAGGATAAATATCAACAAAATATAAAAATCATAACACTACGGTTTCGATAGATGTGAGCTACAACAAAAATTTCCAATAGTAGACAAAAAACAAAACACTGACATTTAAACCTAAGCCATATCGAGAAATCAGTTTCGCCAGCTTCCAATAGATTGTCTTTCAAATTGGGGTAAATCTACAATTATTGCACTAACCCGGCGTTCCGTCTTCCACTTCTATATAAATCTTCAATATGTATGTACTGAAATTCTTAGTTGTAACCCTAAAGATGCTTCCTTCAATCTATAGCAACACGTCAATTTGTGACATGTTCCAAACATCAAACGAAGATATCGATTCTGATACAGACCATGAAAATTTGCAATCGTCATGCTCTTGCTAGATTTACTGTCGTTGATATTCTGTTTCAGAGACATTTTCCGTAATGGAAGTTGGCTTTCAAACTATTTGCGGCATCTGTCATCGCCTACGGCGTCGTTGGCAAGAAACCGACCTCCTTCGTTGAGTGGTCACCTAGTTGAAGGAATTTTGCATGTCTGAGACCTAAAAGCGTGAAAGCGCTAGGGGCGACCGAGACATGAGCATCAACTCTCTCATCGCCTCTACGTGCAAAGCATTGAACTGGCGTTTAGTCCTGCCATCGATAACCCTCCTCTATGAGACTTTCAACACAGACCTTACCATTTAATGAAGTGATAATATCAATGAAGGTTAGATGCACGTCCCTATTCCTTTTTTAATGTTTTGCACCGGAATGTTCATACCTAAAAATGACCGCGAAAACACCCGTTTGAGCCATTTTTACTATCACAAAAACATGCTTTCTAGAGAAATGGAAGAACTGAAAAACATATACAGACGCGTAACGTTTCTTAAATGTTATTCGTAAGCAGACCTTACTCCGACACGTTGAACGGTTTTTCAATAAAACGTTTTCTGCTGGAGCTCCGCACGCCATTCGGCGATCTACCCAGGCAGCCGCCTTAACCTAAATCAAGAACTTACTGTTTCCAAACTGCATGCCAACAAACAAAATACCAGCTTAGAGACTGAAGTAAATGAAAACGTTAATTTGGTGCAGTTTATTGCCAATCACTGTACGGGCAAGTATGTGCCTAGGAAGAAGACTGTTATACAGCGGTTTCAAATGGCCTGTAAAATTGAGAAAAATACATCTAGCATGCTTACTTCATTTCACAACGTTATTTTTGGGAAAGAAAAAACACCAATACCATGAGATAAACACTTCATATTAATATAACCGGTGAGTGATTTTGGAAATAATGGTGAAATATATATTGTACGCCTCTTTGTCAAAGCTATACACTGCCGTTAGGATAATGCGAAATAATTTTAATAATTTGGGTTCCATTACTCTTTGTGAAAATAGGCTAATGACAATGAGAGATTCTACTAAAAACGGTGTGTGGTTGAGTGTTTGGCATTAAAACTCATTAAACAAAAAGAAAACTGCAAGAATTAACGTTATTTTGATAAAAAAATATGATAAGCAAGGCAATTAGTAACCACCATATCGATCCTGTCTAGCCACCGCGACACTTCCTTTATGGCCAATTAAGTCCGTTTCTTTTTTTATATCTTGTTGAATTGTTAGGAATGATTAGTGAGAAAGATGCCCCGTCTACAGTTCGTTGCCTTAAAACCTCATTGGCAGGACTAGGTTTTTCCTTACAGATATAATGAGCAGAGCAATTGTGAACCTCTCTAAAAAGCAAACGTTTTCCTATGAGAGCACATAACCGGGCTCAATAAACAGACAAGCAGTCGTTTGCGCGAAAGCAATGACAGGCCTCAGAAACTCGAATAAGGAAGCGTAAACGAATCCTTACCGAAGATACCCGAAGTCGAGGTTCTAAAGTCTTAAATATTTGGTATTAAAAAAAATTGTTACGTATTTAAAAATATACTACCTGCAGATCGCTTAAATATACAATACACTTTTTTTCTCTTTTGATATTGTAGAAACATATGTNTTTCCTATGAGACCACATAACCGGGCTCAATAAACAGACAAGCAGTCGTTTGCGCGAAAGCAATGACAGGCCTCAGCAACTCGAATAAGGAAGCGTAAACGAATCCTTACCGAAGATACCCGAAGTCGAGGTTCTAAAGTCTTAAATATTTGGTATTAAAAAAAATTGTTACGTATTAAAAAATATACTACCTGCAGATCGCTTAAATATACAATACACTTTTTTTCTCTTTTGATATTGTAGAAACATATGTNTCTAAAGTCTTAAATATTTGGTATTAAAAAAAATTGTTACGTATTTAAAAATATACTACCTGCAGATCGCTTAAATATACAATACACTTTTTTTCTCTTTTGATATTGTAGAAACATATGTTTGGTTACATATTTGTATTTTGATGGTGGTAGTACAGTATCATGTGGCTGTCACAAATATTATTTTATACCTCGTGTATATTAGATAAATTTTCGAATGAAACTGTTTATAAAGTAGTGATACACATTCGTGATTACGATTCTTTCTCAAAGGCATTTGTGGTAGAAAATAAATGTGAACATAATCTAGTCACGGTTACCTCACACTGATCTGAAGCCCTGCTAAAGTTATACTTCCAAGATATTCCTCCGTCCCATGCTAACAAAGTTTCCCGAATCTAGAAAATTATATATCGAATGGACAGCGCACCGCATTCGTGCGCACTCAGTGTAATACGATTTTGTAAATGAACTATTTCTTACTTGGTATTACCAACACACCTATTTTCTCCCTGTATTTAATCGTATTAAATATAAATAAAATATTATAATTCACACATTAATTATAACTAAAAGTTCAGTTTTACCAAAAATAAGGTATTTCGTCACCAGAAGTATAAAACGCTTGTGTTACACGATATAGTAATCAACCAAACGCATCGTACATGGGGTGATTTTCAAAGGTTTGTTTCAAAAAGTGCGAAGAAACCACGAGTAGACTATAAATTATGTAACCGCTAATTTTGCCCAGAGTACATTAGCCTGTATTAAAATAAAATAAAAAAATGTGCTGGCGACGATAGGCGTTTTGTCTGCCAAAATAAAGAAGTTAAACATCCGTAGATTGCTCCTTGTTCTAATATTAGCAACTCCGGCAAACAAATTAATGAGATAAGGTTCTGTCTTTATACAGTTGAGTTGCAGCTCTATCCTCGCATGCTCCTTGTGTAAAGAGTATTATCAATCCAATCCGTTTTGCCTGGTCGCGGAAAAGCGCGCGAGAATGCCTCGCCAGCGCAGAGCACGCGTAATGGAAACGTCGACGCGGGAGTAAGACACTAGCCAGGCCCACGCGCACCGCCCACTCGTGGATACGAACCGGAGAAGAGAGAGAGAGAGGAGAGCAGGCCTTCATGAATCACCGTCTCCTCGCTACCGAGAGGCGATCTGCGCATGCGCGCGGGGACATCTAGCCGCCTCTTCAGCTTCACAAAGGTCGTCGGCGTGGCTCTGCTCACGCGCCGAGGAAGACAAGAGTTGGCGAAGGCGTGGCCTCAACATTCGCATGACTCACGAACACAAATTTCAGAACCTACAAAACTCAGAGGTTGTCGTTCGCCAACCCAAATTTAAGATCTCGACGTTCTTAAGTATTTGATTTTATTTCCCCTTGCATAACTCTGCGATCTAGCATATACCTAGTGCGCGTGTCTAGATCACCGGCGAAAATAAAGTGCCGACAAAAGATCGCTACAGTACATTTTGAATCCGTGGCTTTAATTGTGCGCGCACCCACAATTGAGATAGGGCTGCTAATTTCCTGCGACCCAGAATAATTTAACCGCTGGCACGCATTACCATTCATTGCATTGTATATCAGTTTCATCCTTTCCTATTTTCTCTTGGTATACGAAATGAGCGTTTTTGTTCTCTTTTGGGGTTGAAATCAATGCCTGAGTGTTTAGAATAAGAATAGAACAAGAAGCTGGTGATATTTGTACTGAATCCGTCAGAGTACTACAGTAATACTTTCAGTCCAACCTCTTCTCGGTTCGCAGCTGGGCAAACTACCGACATGTGTGTTATTTTTTTCTTTTAATTAAGATGTCGTTTCAAATGTAACACTTTCTGACTGTCGAAGGGCTTTATTAGGATTACACACAATCATTAGAAATGAGGTTTATAACTATTGTTCCAGCCTAAGGCCCGCCGTTTCATGTCATGCGGTGCGCGTACTTATTTGTGAAATACAAACTATATTCCGTGTTTAAAATGAGCAGAACGTAACGGCCCAGGAGTTATACTAGTATCAGGCAGATGGCGTATGTATATGTCTAGTAGTCTTGCAGTCATTTGGAAAAAAAAGTTTGGCCACCGTTGGCCTTTTGACAACCCCAACAATACAAGACAGTGAAGAAGCATGAAAACTTCAAATTTCAAAACCAGCAACTTTTGATTTGCGAGAAGGAAAAAACTGTATGTGAGTGTCAAACTTCCTGCAGTAAAATCTTAAGTCACTTGACTCAGTGCACGATGGCGCCACGGGCAAGTGAAATAGACCACAGTGTTACCTTGTGTCGAGACAGAAAACTATCTAAAAAAGGCATTACCTTAATAATTTCCGTGTCCATTACCACCGCCGTAATACAAATCATGAACTACAATTGTCATAATAGAACCGGATGTTTTCATCAGTCAGACAACAATTTCCGAATGTACATTAGTAAGGATAAATGTAAAAATAATAATGAAATTATTTCCGTAAACGCGGAAAAATTGTCATGAAGATTTGTACTTCCTTAAGTATAATTAATATTTAACTACATAACTAAAAATAAGATATCTTCCTATCAACCTACACTTAGAAATGAAAATGTTAACTTAGCGTTTGCAAACTAAACACTGCTCAAAAACAGCAACTTTGTCATGAGATTATTAAATATCTGCTGATAACTACCGGTAATTCTTATTGCTGTGCGAGCACTGTACGTCTGCCGATATCATCTTGATGCTAACAAACAAATCTCGAAATATATTCACAACCGCAGACCACGGGCCTTACCGGAATCAGTGACCAACATCTTCATGTCTTCGAGAAATCATCCAATTCCATTGTCCCCCCCCCCCTTATACACGTGCAGAAACAAGACGTAAACCGCCATGCAACAAGCGATAAGGAACAAAACGAAGGGCGGAGAGTAATGGTCATAACTCAGACCAGGAAATGTTCATCTCGATTATCTCTACCTGGAGGAGCGGAGGGAAAGAACATCATTGACCCGGGCAGCAATTTTCCTCCGGCCAATCCCCGGGACCCCGGGGCAAGATTTATCCGCACAATGTTCTCATTGTTCGCATTAACGAGCCTTCCCCTCGTGTATGTGGGTCGGCGGTTCGACCCCGAGCAAGCGGTCGTGATCGGACGCTCGACGGACAGTTAGCTGGCGAGGGACATGTAGGGGTGATTGCCCCCCTCCCCTTCTTCCAACCCTTCCAGGAGGTATGAGAAGAGTTCATAGGCCACCCGCGATGGTAAAACTGCGTGGGAAAATTGGCCGCCAGCGACTACGAACAAAGAATGATGGAACGTGACGGGTCGCTCTCAACGGTCAAGGTAGAACGCCTGCTGCTACACAAACTTACTCAAAGCCGTTGTCAAACGGCTTCCATTTAGTTTGTTCAAATAAAGCGCTGGAAGGTTGTGACGTCACCGATACGTCATTAAAGCCGCCATATTTGTCTGGGAAAGCTGGATGGCTATTTTTTTTTTCCATCAAACGTTTTTATGTTTGACGGACCAGCCAATTAGAATCGTGCATGACGGAAATTGCAGTTTCAGACTACACAAACTTTAAAATGGCGAACAGTTGATGGAAATGAAATAAGTTTATGAAGATAATTACACCCGGCGCAGAACTTGTTGGCCGCTCAAGGACAGTCGATCAGCAGCGCTCCTCCCACTAGCTGGTGCCAGTAGCCTATCACGGCTGCGCGCTGTTGCCTAGTTTGCAGTCTTACAATGACAGCAGTGAGTCAAGCAACGTGTTTCTCAGATGCGCTCAGAAAATGTAAAAAGCCTAATTAAAATTCGGTCACTTTTTGGAAGAGGCTCGTTTCGCTGAACAAGTAGGTGAAAATCCGAAGTCTGTATATTTATCCGTTCGTGTTTCACATTATCAAGGATTAAGCATGAGAGCTGGCACGAACTCACGACTACTTTCCAGAAAATAGGATGTTATTCGTTCTTCTGCTGAGAGGAAACCATATTTCGTAATTCTAATCAGTGGAAAACCACTGATTCGCAGCGAAATTCAACTACTCGAATCAAAGAAAATTGCTCCACTGAGGATCAGTGGAAAACCACTGATTGTTTCAGTAAAAAATTTCACTGATTTAGTTAGTGGCGTGAAACAATTTCACTGATTGAATAAGTGACGGCCAACTGCAGTGGCGAATTAAATATTGTTTTTATTGAATCTAGCCAAATAATGACGAGAAATAAACACATTTACGATAGTTCACTATTTATATAGCGCAATTTAACGTAATTAAAAAAAAAAGTAAAATGTTTACCGCGCGTGGAGGGATTGAACTCTCCCACCGTTTCCAGTGTTCTTTCACACAATTACCTTATCATCTAAGCTACCAAGTACATTTGACAACATGGAGGAAAATATGTGTCTCATATTTCCTCATAGAAAACGCGTAGTTTTTAACCGTATGTCCCTACTTTTCGTTTTTGGTTTGATTGGTACCGTAAGGATTGTTAAAACGAATAGTACATATGAGTGCACTCTTTTCACCATATCACATGCAGTTTAAACCTTCAAACATAGCGCTGTGATGATTATAAGACATCAACGAAATGAAAGTTGTAAAAAGGCAATGAAAGACTGAATGTTCATGTTACCCCATAAAATGGTGTTTTGAAATACGAAACTCTTTCTAGAATGTAGTTTGTACTGATTTTATTAGTTTATGCGTTGTTATTTCACTTGATACAAGTTGTTTGAAGGCCATTTTTACACGCTGTTTAACTGATCCATCAGGCAAAAAACAAATNTTATTTCACTTGATACAAGTTGTTTGAAGGCCATTTTTACACGCTGTTTAACTGATCCATCAGGCAAAAAACAAATAACAGAAAAACAGTGAAAACAATTACTGATGAATCAGTGGAAAATGTTACGGAATCAATAAGTGAATGCAAACTGCAATTTTTTTCACTGATTCGTTAGTTAAATTAATTAACTGATTGAAACAGCGAAGTTCCCACTGATTAGGATTCAGGGTNTTTTTTTCACTGATTCGTTAGTTAAATTAATTAACTGATTGAAACAGCGAAGTTCCCACTGATTAGGATTCAGGGTGTACTTCACACCATTTCCTCGCCTCCGCTGGCATATCAATTGACATGCGTGGTTTCACTGATCGAGTTAACTGTAATTACTGACAGCAAGTAGCTAGAAAAGACTTCATTTTGCATGCAACTCACTTGTACGTGTTTGTCCGTACTGTCTGCACAACCTTGAAGTTGATGATTCGACAAGTGTGTGACGGCGGAGGTGGGGTACAGCGCTTGGTTTCACATGTTTTTTTAACTTGAGTTTGCAGATCAGTACATAAGGTTCAAATGCCATAACTTCCATTTAGAATATCCCTCTTTTTAAAACGTAGACTTATTACGGAAGCCTCGCCCGGGCGCACCTGCGCGCACGATTCTCTTCCTCTAAAAGGCCCAAACCTGCCAATTTTTATGAAGCACGAAACAAATTTGGCCTTATTTTACACTTCAGCGTGCGATATCTGCCAAAAAGTCTGCGTTTACACAAAAAAACTCATATAATTGCCTTATTTAGCGTAAGGAAGTCCTTACTGTAAATTGGAGTTGAGAGATCAGAGATGTTGGCGGTTCTTAACGACGAGATCTTGAGAGCCGATGAGGGTGAAATGAGGTGAGAATGGAAAAGCGCCAGAATACAAGGGCGGGTAAACTGGAGATCCCCGAGAAAACCCGCCGACCAGCGGCATCGTCCGGCACGAGTCCCACTTGCGAAAATCCACGAGTAACCCGGGCGGGGATTGAGCCCGGTTCGCATTGGTGGGAGGCGAACATGCTAACTGCTTAGCCACCGCGGTCCCTGTTAATTGGAATTTGTATTTGTCGGTTAGTGACAGTAGAACTATATCTCAAAAAATTTCATTCGTAAGAAAAAATACAACGTATCACTCGGTGAATTTTGAGAAACCAGGGGTTCTGGACATTTACGTGACTGTAACATGTACATAAAATCATAAATTATGACAGCACTATAATAACAGAATAACCTTGCTTTACTTAGTATAAACAGACAACCTTTCTTTTTCCTTTTTGGAAGGAGCGGGATTCCCTGAGCTGGCAACCTTGATATTATCGCCCGTTAACTACTATCATTTCGGAAAAACAGTGTGTAACTCTAGAAAATTGTGCTAAATTTCTTATGACACAAGTTATTTTGTAACAGGCCTGAACATGTAAATTAGTCTGCTGAACAAGTAGTAACAGTTAAAAATTCCCCACATTCAATATTAAAATTTAAAAAAAAACTTTTTTTTTTACAGTTACCACGCTTATTTTAAGTTCCGCTTACTTTTTCTATTCACTGGAATGAAAGTGATTTTTATCAGTACTGTAAAACAATTGTTAAGGTTTGCTTTCTTCAGAGGCGAGCCATTAGCATTTTGTGGGATCATTTGTTGTGAACACACAACACGGTACACATCACGATAAAGAAAAGAAAAATGTGGGGAAAGTTACTATAGATCTGGGGAAATACATCAAGAGAGAAGATAAACCACAGTCCTTAGAAGACATCTCCACCCTAATATGCGCACAAAANCACGACCGTGAACAGATGGCTAACGGCTATCTCGTTACAGTATCTGTGAGTGAGAAACAAGAAAGCTACGCAATCAGACGTTACGTGACGCAAGGAATGTGATNCGCACAAAATCCACGCAACATTGTAAGTTGACCACGCACCATCGGCCACGCAGACATGGAAGGGAGTCCATCCGAGGGAAATAACTACTATTAACGCAGTTACGATACACGATCGAGTTGAAGGAACGAATCATCAGTTTTCTGGTAAATAACTGAAAAGATTTCAATTAAGATATGCCAGTCGTGGCCGAGGTTGATGTGCAGTCCACTTTAGATTGCTCAAGTGAAGTAAACTTGATCTCCTTTTCAGACACCTGTCAAGGCACGCCGCCAAATTGCATTCACTGGACAAGACGCAGCTGCTCATTACGGTCGTGAACAGATGGCTAACGGTTATCTCGTTACAGTATCTGTGAGTGAGAAACAAGAAAGCTACGCAATCAGACGTTACGTGACGCAAGGAATGTGATATCGAATCCGTGCCACAGAGCAAGGGCACTGCCTACCGGCTGGCAGCTGCGAAATTTAAATAGGAAATCCCAAGTTAAGAGGCTGTGTCATCCCTTACACAGAAATTATTCGTTTTAGTGTCATAACAGAAGTGTCAGGGTCATTACTGAAAATATTTCATAACAGAAGCATTACATTTCATAGTTCTGAGCAGTATTTTGTACCTGATTGTTAATAGGTGTTCCCTGGTTGTCATTACAAGGTGAGAATAAATTAATATATAAAATGTGGTAGTAAGATAAATGCTGCATAATTATGTGTTAGTAGTTCATGTATTATGTGCGTAATGATGGGTAAGGAAATTACTTAAGCTTCTATAGTCGCGTTTTATTCAATAAACCCTCCTAAATTTGAGTTAGAAAGAAAGAAATAAAAAATTAATATGGCGGGTGACACGGGTTCTTAAAGAAAATTTCGCCTCAGTGCGTAAATTTTTGAAGATAGGCGTTTCAAACAAAATGTATTCTTCCAAGATTTTTGAGGAGAAGTTCCCTACAGTGGAGATGTTTCCATATGTATAGCCAGTTTGCAAGGAATTTTTAAAATTTATTTTTTACATGAAAGTACATACTGTCTATCTATATTGAAAATTAGGAGATGAAACAGCCGCTTATACCACAAACTCAAGCCACACACACCAGAAAAATGTTGGAACGCCATTCGCCAATCATCGCCTGGTGACCAATTCGCCAGCCGGCAGCCTAGCTATTAAGAAACCTTTCGCAAGCGCAGCAGCCAATCAGACAGAAGACTCATCCTCGGAGCCTCGCGCAGCCAATCAGAGAATGGGTACGCACACATCAAAGGAACCGCCACGCCATTTCCCTACCGTGTACCTATCTATTCTGTGTCCGCGCCGTGACACGACGAGGTTGCCTTCCGTACAGCGCATTCAAGTCTCCGAGTATACGTTGAGAAGCAATTGACTTCATTACTCGTGACGGCTCGTTCAGTTAGGAGCGTCTTCCTAATGACGCCAACCCTCCATTGCGTGGCCGTAAGAAAAAAAGGACCGTTCAATTCATCTTCCAGGCCCCTGCCACCCGCGGTGCCTCTTTCGATCTGTCGACAGTTTCAATCATCGCCGCGTTCGGCAGTTACTCGCGCCGCGTGTAGGTTTTCAAGAGGCTCGTTGGGGCGCCTTCGAACCATGCCAGGCGCGCGATTGTTGATTATTACCTCTGCTTTCTTTCGAGTCGGACTGCCTCCAACTACCACCCAGTGCAACGGCATCTTGGCTTGGTGTTCTTGGAAGCACAAAGGAGTTTTCAAAAACAGCTGACACGTTCAAGAAAGAACGAACATTTTATACCAGTTGTGCCACCTTGTCCGTCAACACGACCGTAACAAATATAATTATTTATAAATATCGTATCAAGTCGTTAGCACAAACACATCACAGAGACGGCCGCCAAACCGCACAAATAAAACTGTGACCCGAAAACAAATAAATCAAAACCAAACGGACTCTACAAACAGACACAAAGAAATTGGAAGCGACTATAAAGAAAATTCTGGGCAGTAAGAGGGACATGGGCACAAAAAAAATACATTAATGTAAGTTAAACATGACAAGCCATACTTGCCGCAAAACACATTTACGAGAGCAGAGGAAATCTAGAAATAACAAAACGTTTGTGGTACTACTTAATCTTTGATTTATTTTCTTTCTCATTTTTTTGTGGAAAACATTTTAAAAATTATAATCTATAATAGAACATTTCATTACACTTTAAAGATATTCTTGTGTGGGAAAAATAAAAAAAAAAACATCACTTGAACGCCCAAAAGAGAAATTGAGATTTTATAGATTGATTATTTTTCAATAAAAGATTCCAAACAATACCGGAGATGCATCTATTGCACTTTTCGCAAGATTTACTTTACATGTTATCGATACGAGGTGTGTTCAAAAAATAAGGTGACTTTGCAAATTTTGAGGGCTACGTACATTCGATTATCGATTGTTTTTATTGTTATGTTGGTAAACATGTACCCGACATATGTTGACATTATCAGCCATTTTGCATTGTTAGTTTGTTTGTGACAGATATAAAGGTTAGGCGGGTTTTGGTGTGCTTGGCGATTTTTTGCTATCACAAACAATGGATCAAAGAATCTGTATTAACAACACCGTAATCATGCCTCAGCCACCGTATTCTCCGGACGTGGCCCCCTGTGACTTGTTCCTGTTCCCAAAACTGAAGAGACCCATGAAAGGACGGAGGCTTGCCACGATTGAGGCAATAAAGACCTGGGAGACTTCAATGCCATACCAAAATGTGTATATCATAAGTACTTCGAGGATTGACAAAAAGCGCTGGCACAAGTGTATTATATCTGAGGGGGATTACTTTGAAAGGGACAAAATAGATTGATGAATACATAAATATTTATCTAGACAAAGTCACAAAATAACAGGTCACCTTATTTTTTGAACACACCTCGTAAATCATACAGTGAAGAGTTTTTAAGTGGGAAGTTCGTCACCGTAATTACGCTGAAGAAATGTTAATACTTTTATTTCAATTTTACCACCTCGTTAATTGCGCAGGATGCATTTGAAAAAAGTGACAGTTAACGAGCTCTTACTGAATGTGTCCAACATTAATTTCCACGGTAAATTAGAACTACAAGAACATACTTACTCCACTACTCTGGTTCCAGTGCAAACGAGTTAACTAATGAAATAATTAGGAGATTATGGAGACAATAAGCGATCCGGAGAATAGTCTCGTATTTAAAGACACTTTCAGCAGTCGTCAACTTAACTAATATTATTTATTTTGCTAGGNATTTCCACGGTAAATTAGAACTACAAGAACATACTTACTCCACTACTCTGGTTCCAGTGCAAACGAGTTAACTAATTAAATAATTAGGAGATTATGGAGACAATAAGCTATCCGGAGAATAGTCTCGTATTTAAAGACACTTTCAGCAGTCGTCAACTTAACTAATATTATTTATTTTGCTAGGNTATCCGGAGAATAGTCTCGTATTTAAAGACACTTTCAGCAGTCGTCAACTTAACTAATATTATTTATTTTGCTAGGTATTACGATTTAATTATCAGAGTTGCAATATTAAAATGAAGTCGTACACAACGAGTAGATTTTTTAAATTACAACTCACCAGTGTGGTAATTCTTGGACAGGAAAACCTCTCGCCATTCTCTGTAGCCTCATATTACCCTTTTTGAGTTATACTTCTTTTGGAACGTTGAGGGTAAAAGTTTACTGTGCAACGAAAACTTCGCGCGCACAGTGTAACGAAATTCGACAGTGAACGTGGTAGGGTATGAACCCAACGTGCATGAGCGTATAGTTGCGCGCGCACGACAGTGAACGCGGTAGGGGTACGACCCAACGCGCATGCGCGTATCGTTTATATATATACAAACGCAAAGTACACAACATAGTACGTGGTTATATTTAAAACTGACTGAAAATCAGTTCACGTAATAAGCAAATTGAAAAACATTTCATTTATATTAGTAATTCATTGTGAATATATATATNCTGAAAATCAGTTCACGTAATAAGCAAATTGAAAAACATTTCATTTATATTAGTAATTCATTGTGAATATATATATTCACAATGAATTACTAATATAATCACAATGAATTACTAATATAAATGAAATATATATATATATAAATGAAATATATATATATAAATGAAATATATATATAAATGAAATGTATATATATATATATCTTATTTGTTAATTTTACTTACACTGTGCCGTGAAAAATTTTTTTGTGACAAAAATTGTATGATACAATTTTGAAAGTGTTTTCAAGTATTTGTGGTTACTTTTTGTAAGTATTTAATTATGTTCTTTAATAAAACTTTTATTAATTGTATTTAATGTCTTTCTTCGGCCATTTGATCGTTTTCCTACTTACGTAAATTATTTGCATACGTAATCAAATTTTATTTTAATCACGCCAAAGAAGTATAACTTCTAACGTGTGTACATAAGTACACGCAACCATGTTTTTTTATTCTGTAGCGCAACTATCCCCCTTCCGAGGTTTCTTTTAAGTAGCTTACGAAAGTGCATCCTTCCTCCTTACTCNTATTCTGTAGCGCAACTATCCCCCTTCCGAGGTTTCTTTTAAGTAGCTTACGAAAGTGCATCCTTCCTCCTTACTCTAGTACTTTTCCAAATGTAATGAGTGACAGTTCCTCTATATTTCATAGCCCTTCACTGTTCTTTCCAAATAAGGAAACAATTCCTTTGCTATGCCTTTTTTTTATTAATGAAGAGTCTTTGTTAAGATAGTATGCTGTTACAATCATATCATTTTTCTAACTAGCTTTCACGAAGTAAGTGTTATGTGGACGTTATTTCAAGGCATTAAATTTTATTCTGCAGCNTATTCTGTAGCGCAACTATCCCCCTTCCGAGGTTTCTTTTAAGTAGCTTACGAAAGTGCATCCTTCCTCCTTACTCAAGTACTTTTCAAAATGTAATGAGTGACAGTTCCTCTATATTTCATAGCCCTTCACTGTTCTTTCCAAATAAGGAAACAATTCCTTTGCTATGCCTTTTTTTTTATTAATGAAGAGTCTTTGTTAAGATAGTATGCTGTTACAATCATAGCATTTTTCTAACTAGCTTTCACGAAGTAAGTGTTATGTGGACGTTATTTCAAGGCATTAAATTTTATTCTGCAGCNGCATTTTTCTAACTAGCTTTCACGAAGTAAGTGTTATGTGGACGTTATTTCAAGGCATTAAATTTTATTCTGCAGCTTAATTTCGTTTACTGTTTGCGTTATAAAGCAAGGTAGGAGTAGTGGAGAGAGATTTGGGCGGCCCTTGACATCGAGGTCTTGAGAGCCGAAGAGGGTGAAAAGGTAAGTATGGAGCATAGTCGGAGGAATGGAAGGGCGGGGAAAACGGGAGATCCCCGAGAAAACCCACCGACAAGCGGCATCGTCCGACACGATTCCCACATGCGAATATCTGGGACCGACTCCGCTGGGAATCGAACTCGATTCGACAGGGTTGGAGGCAAGTAATCTGACTCCTACACCACCGCGGCTGCCGTTAAGGTGTAAACACTCTCATTCAAAGGCAGTGTCGAAGGCACATTTCATTGCGATTTAAACATGCGAACACAGATGACATAACCACGGAACAGACAAGTACACAGAGACGAAATGTCGTCGAAGTTCCTTTGACGCGAGCGCACCCTTACTTCGATAGGCTGCGCGAAGCTCTGGGCACGGACCTTGCGTCTAACTTGCTGCTGCATTCTGAGAAAGGTTCCCTACTGGCTGGGCTGTCGACTGGCCAGTAGATTACTAGGCGCTGATTGGCGAATGGCGTACCGACATTTTGCTGCCGTGTGCAGTTGGAGTTCGCGTTATAAGCGGCTGTTTCACCTCTGTATTCTTGTGTACTGTGTATCGAAGTGCCTACAGCGCGTTCGAATAAGCACCTCTTAGTGAAGTAACCTCCCATGCCCGAGATGTGCGCCTTGAGAAGAGATCACTCTCGGTCATGTGATTTCTGGGCGGCGTTCCAAAACGTTACTCTGCGAGTAAGCTTTTCCATTTAACTGTCCCAAAACTCTTTTGAGTAAAGGTTTTACTCGCTCTTGGCAGTGTCCCAAAACTGCCGAGTAATTACTCTGAGCATCAGAGTAAAACTTTTACACACACTTTATCAGCGAGTAACGGAGGTTAAACTGAAAATGGCGCGAAGTTTAGTAGAATTAAAAAAACTGAAATGAAATGTAGGCATTCTGGTAACAGACACACGCGGGAAATTTACTCTCTACTCTACTTTCGTAGTAAAATTTTAGAACGCCGCCTCCCACGTGCCATACCATAGACTAAAGATGAGGTAGACTGCGTATTCGTCTTCTGCGCATGTACCCAACATTGACCTACTCCAAAGGAACACAACTGTCAAAATCACATGGTTAACAATGCTGATCGTGTTTGTTTATATCTTAATTTTTNCCTACTCCAAAGGAACACAACTGTCAAAATCACATGGTTAACAATGCTGATCGTGTTTGTTTATATCTTAATTTTTAAAATGGCAAGCACTATTCCATTAATAAAATTCTTTAACCGATTTGAATTTAATCAAACTGCATTACAAATTGGTTAGAGGCAATATAAAAATATCTCGAAAGCGTTTGTTTCCTAAACAGTATTCACACCTCAAATCCAATCCTCGCGGTTTTTGTAAGTCGCATCGGCAGGAANAAAGCGTTTGTTTCCTAAACAGTATTCACACCTCAAATCCAATCCTCGCGGTTTTTGTAAGTCGCATCGGCAGGAAAGCAGTTCAATGCTGGGACACGGTGATTGGTTGTGCGTAGCCAGCAAGATCGGTCTACCTCATATTTTGTCCATGTGCCATACCGCTGGACGGCCGCGGGTTAAACGGTCAGACGCTCCTCCCACCATCCGCCGACGCACACAAGGAACCGCTGAGGAACTGTACCGCCTCACGTCGCATTCATCACGCGGGAGAACCAGCTGCCCCCGGGGTGTGTTACCCGTGAAGGCACGGCGACGTGTGGTACTCCCCTCCCCCCCCGCCTTCATCGACAGTCTTCTCGCCGAGGCCTGTAAATCTCCCCGCGAACGAGTCCCGGGGACGTCATTCGCTACCCACGGACAGTCCAATTACCTGGCGGTGCGGTGCTCCGGCCCAGGTCCCAATCCCCGAGTCTGTCGGCAAAAATCTTCTAGAGCAGTGGTGCTCAAACTTTCCTTTATCACGGATCTCTGCGCGTAGGCCGTCGACCCAACACCGACCGTCTATGGGGGCCGCGATGGTCTAGTGGTTAGACCACTCGCCTCCCACCCAGGCGAACCCGGTTGGATTCCCGGAGGGGTTGCCCCCTAATTTTCGCATGTAGGCATCGTCCAGCACGATGCCGCAGGTCGACGAGTTTTTCTCGGGGGTATCCCGTTTCCCCCGCCCTTGCATTCCGGCGCTGCTCCGTGCTCACCTCGCTTCACCCTCATCGGCTCTTAAGACCTCATTCACTCACCGACCATCTATAGAGACGTGTAAAATTCGCATTATTATTAAGTCACGTGATGGACTTCGCTGCCCTATACACACGTGAACAAAATTCGTGATTTCATTGGCTGTTGGTCTTTATACAGCGTCATTAACTTGTGTGAGCGCGTTACAGGACATTGGTCACTTTAGCGTTTACGTTTTATGATTGTTTAAAAGAGACATTTGGGCGTGCCATACAAGCTGTCGGCCAATAGCAGTAATCAAGAATGTATACAGCGTTCGCAGTTCAGTATGGCTCCACGTGATAGCGCGAATTTTGCAGCTCCCTAACCATATACCACGGCATCTTTTCGATTCAAGTACCAAAACTGTGAAATCGTAATTTAACCTCAAATTAAAATGCATTATCATAAAAATTTGAAATTACCGTCGTAAAATTTTGATACTCAAAATGTTTAATTGTAGAATAGTCGAACATCAAATAATATTTCGTAGAACACATAGGACCAAGCTATGGACCAACAGTTGTCCGCGAGCCACAGTTCGATAACCACTACTGTACACTGACGTCATTTCGCAATAGTGCTTCAAGTCGATTTTTGATCTTTCCGTAGCGGAATTACACATCGGAATCGAGCTATCGAGTGTCGAAATCAATCCGGCAGCGAGGCAGTTTGCGGGAACCGTAATTACTCAAGAGATCTGTCACGTCTATGGTCGCATGTTGCAGGAAACGGAAACTGGCATTCTTTTGTGGTTCCATATGGATATAACTGGTGAACACGTAGATTTAGCCAATCTAAGATGTATACGTTTATTAAGGGTTCTAACTGGTTGGAGGTATTTTGCTTGTCTGAGGGCTAAAACCGCGGGGTGGCTATACGGGCGACCCAGGCACGCTCACCCCATGCCTCATCGCCTCTATGCGCAAGGCACTGAACCGGCGTGCAGTCTTTGCGTCGGCTACTCTCCTCTTTCAGACTCTCAGGAGGTGACCCAACCATCTTATGGTGCCATAATAAAGAGAAAAAATATGAAGCACAGCCGTCAACAACTTTACATATCGTATTTAACGATGATCGTGAAAAAGCTGATTTCAATCATTTCCACTTTCAAAAATGCACATTAGATAAGGAAATAAAATCCTGAAACTAGTCAGACGTGGAATGCTTTCCAAATGCTGTTTCCTATGTGGACATATTTTGCGCACGTGGAGCGGTTTTACAGTAAGAAGTTTTGTCCGGAAGCTCTGTGCACCGTTCGACGGCCCAGCAACGCGAAACACTTAACACGCATTTAATTACAACAAGGAACCGTAACCACGAAGAAAGTATCATAGCCATTATTTTTAAGTTCTACCAATATAATACATAGCACTAAGCTGTACGAGTATTTCGAAATACCCATCATATTACAAGAAAATGTGATAGCACTTACACAAATATCTAGGAAATAACCGTGACAAACAGCTAAAACACGAAATAAAAAAAAACCAACTTTTAAAGCTTTTTTACAAAAGTAGTCAGCATTTGAATTATCGGGAAGTAAGATGGGCAGCTGTCTCCATGCATGATACTTCGCGTAGCACAGGTGTAATCATTTTCAAATAACATATGCAGAAAAGACTAGATTGGTAAATGGTTTCACTGTTTAGACTAACCAAAAATAATCTAAGAGAATGGGCGATTTTTTGCTAACAGTAATATAAGTATGAAGAACGCGATTATCTAATTTACAAGTATATGCACAAAAACCACGAACCTCGGGTGTCTACGGCATAACTCAGATACCTTGCTCTGGCCACATGAAATGTACACTCTAAGAAATTTTTCGCAAGTATACCACACCCCACGTGTACATATAGTGAGAAAGAGAGAGTGGTAAAGTTTTTTCTCTCATACACCCANTCGCAAGTATACCACACCCCACGTGTACATATAGTGAGAAAGAGAGAGTGGTAAAGTTTTTTCTCTCATACACCCAGGGTAGCGTTCCTACGTTTGCTCAGGAAACAGTCAAATGCATTGGGAAGTTACCACTTATGTATTGCAGCAGTGCTAAGCATCCCTATATTTGCAGCCAGATATATGGTAGTATTTCCATACAATGTATAGGTTAAAAACTCCTATTACAGTTTTTAGAAGTTTAGAAGCAGATTTTTTTACAGTGTAGGTTTTCCATTAGGAACGTGCCTGGTGCATCCATAGTCACGGTTTAAGCACGTNTCGCAAGTATACCACACCCCACGTGTACATATAGTGAGAAAGAGAGAGTGGTAAAGTTTTTTCTCTCATACACCCACGGTAGCGTTCCTACGTTTGCTCAGGAAACAGTCAAATGCATTGGGAAGTTACCACTTATATATTGCAGCAGTGCTAAGCATCCCTATATTTGCAGCCAGATATATGGTAGTATTTCCATACAATGTATAGGTTAAAAACTCCTATTACAGTTTTTAGAAGTTTACAAGCAGATTTTTTTACAGTGTAGGTTTTCCATTAGGAACGTGCCTGGTGCATCCATAGTCACGGTTTAAGCACGTTTGTGATAAACCTTTGAAAATAGTCACCGCCCCTACCTGCAAATATTCTAACAGGCGCAATGACTGGCATGCGGCCAATTAAGTTGGCAACGACGAAGGGAAAGAGATTCCATGTTTTAGCGTTAAATTAAAAATGCTAGGAAAACGTTTGTCGGTACTGAAATTATTTCTTATACTTCCTTTTTTTTAATTCACATACGTTTAAGGATTAGCAAATTTGTAAAATATTTAATTTTCTAACAATTGTACAGTTTCACCAGACCGACGCGACGCATGAATAGAGTGATCAGGCCCTCCGCAGTGTTAATTATTAGTAGAGACCTGAAAAATTCGCGAGTTCAATGACCTGCAGGCTATACTCTGTACAGATATGCTGATATCAACTGCGCATTGGTTGTCTGCTATCGCATTAGAAGGCGACAATTGGACACCGTTCTCCAGGAGGTGTCAAACACCGCGTGGATCAATGGCTAAAGTTATATAAACGCACGTGTTTTGAATCCTAGCTTGTCCCAAAAAGAATCCGCGAATTCTTCAGGTCTCTAATTATTAGATATCTGAAGAATTCGCGTATTCATTTTGGGTCAACATAGAATTTGAAAACTCATACGTTCAGGTTACAATTGCAATTGGTTTACGCGCTATTTGACACCTCCTGAAAAACCCTGAACCAATAAGGAGCGTGCGACAAAATGCAGACCCAGTCGTCGCCTTCCGCTGTCACAACATGCAACCAACAAGGATTGGTTATCTGCGTGATTTTACACAAGACTGTGGAGTCCATCCTACANCCGCTGTCACAACATGCAACCAACAAGGATTGGTTATCTGCGTGATTTTACACAAGACTGTGGAGTCCATCCTACAAGTAATTGAAATTGCAAAATTTTTCCGGTCTCTATTAATTATACATAAGGCGGAAGGATACAAAGTGTGCATACAANGGTAATTGAAATTGCAAAATTTTTCCGGTCTCTATTAATTATACATAAGGCGGAAGGATACAAAGTGTGCATACAAGCCGAGTTTGATCGGGGTTTTCAAAAGAGCTCAGTTTAACTCGAGCAGCTAACACACTAATTTTTAACCTTATGTGTACGTCTACGACACTTGCTCAAGAACTGCAAGCAGAAATTTCAAAACCAAAAATTCAGATTCACATTTTATATCACGTTTTTTTAAACCCGTGCTTTTACAAAGAAAATTATTGCCGTAATTTTTGAATTGTAATAAGACCTGTGCTGCAAACTTGAAAATGCAGTAGAAAATACTTAAAACCATCATTAGTTATTATGCCCCCCCCCCGTACTATACATAATCTCTACTCTTCCCACTTAAACTGGAAGAAGTTCCTCTGAAACACAAGACGTGCATGTAGAATGAGAAAATTCGCTTAGCTTTACAACTTTTTTTTTTTTTGCTGTATGTGATAAATAATTCCAAACGGCACTTGCGCGGATGAGATTTATGTTTTAACCTTATTAGCTGAAGACAGTCGCTGAAGACAGTCGCTATCTACCGGTAATAGACAATATATTTCCGGTTGAAACGTATTTTCTTTCAAGACAGCGCNCGCTGAAGACAGTCGCTATCTACCGGTAATAGACAATATATTTCCGGTTGAAACGTATTTTCTTTCAAGACAGCGCGAATGTCTTTAATATTAATGACCGTGCGCTTGTAAAACGAATAGTGGCAGAACATTCATGAAGTCTTTATAGGGAAGAAGCATTAATTGACTTGTAAATAGTACCATGTTGACAACGGAGGTTGTAAAACAGCAGCAATTTGCACCCTTATGTTCAGAGACCATGTGCATGGTCATAAGATTGATTAGTTTATTTTCGTATTGACGGGAACATAAATAATTTGTTCTTTACTAGCACTGGAAACATGCGAAGAGTCTACGAGTACGGTAATCTCATGCTTGTGGAAAGGCTCGCATGCATTATGGAAACGTCACGATGATTCGCGTGCACATTTGCCAAGTACACAAATGCATGCACTTGTCTTCACTATCTAGACAAATCGTTTTCAGCCTGTACTGCACTCGTCGCACAGTCACTTCAGTTGACTGTATGTGCGATTTAACACCTTGGATTTGTTTCTTTTTACAGAACCAAACTAAACTCGCATCGAGGCTCATGACTACATTTGTGCCTACGTAAATAATGATACTGTTTTAATCTGCAGATAAAATTCCCTGGTAAACATTTCTGGAATAAACTCTGGCAGAATGTCAATTAAGAAGCATGGTAAAATAGAAAAGCCATGGAAAACACGGGATTACATAAAAAAATTAAATAAAAAAAAATGTATTTGGCCATTTTTATATACTTGTTCTCTCTCACTCCCTTTGAAGTACAGTCGAGCGACTAAATTAAGTTCCTGCATATGTCAGTAGAGATTAACGCACAATTTAAAAAGTTTGAAGAAAGAATGTGAGATGGAAATTAGATAACAAATTTATAAATTAAGTAAAAAAGTGCTACGCCGGTTAATTATTATCCAAATGTGCGCTATATAGAAGTCTTGAACAGCAGTCACTTTCATCCACACTGCCCCAAATAATAGTTACGCCATCGGAAACGGTCTGAAGTGAAAGGGAAATGAAAGAAACGATAGAACGTAATTAATGGAAAGGGAAATCAAGGATGTGGATCACGAGATAGTACTAGCGGAAGTGAACAAACCAAATACGGGAATACCAGAGGTAGAGGTCAAGTGAACCGAAGCTTGGAGGGTTAAAGACCAGACTAGACATAAAAAAAAAATTAACTAAAGCTGTATGTCTGAGAGCTGCGTCCTTACAGTGGTTCAGTTTGCCTTAATTAACCGGATATACGCGCAAAAATTAATATCAGGTCCGCGGGTGTGTGATTACTGATTTCACGCGACTAATGAGCTCGGCAGCAGTGAGGGTTCTCTCCCTCGAGGTAGCGTCGGACCCTGTGTTTACGCGCGCCTCATCAAGGGACATCGTGATTGCCGCCTTTCAGGACACCGATCAACGGCGAGAGCTCTTCCGCAGGGAACCATTCAGCGTATAATTAAAAAAGATCCCTCGCCCGTAATTTTAAGATGTTTACGACGGCAAAAATCAACAAACTCACGCGCCATTGATCTCCGCAGAAGTGGGCGTTCAAGCACAGAGCGCTCGAGAAACCAGAGGTGAAACAGCGGCCTGATTCCACGAACCCCAACCCACCGGCAAAATGGCTTCGCTGGCCGGCAAGATGTCGGAACGCCGTTCGCCAATCAGCGCCTGGTAACCCACTTGCCAGCCGGCAGCAGAGACGGTAGGGAACCAATCAGACGCCAGACCCATCCTCAAGTATGTCGCGCGGCCAATCGAGAAAATGGGAAACGCATACAGCAAATGAACCACTACGCCATCTCGTCTTTGTGCACATATCTAACCCCATGGCGAATACAAACGGCTCGTGCCTGTTGAAGTTCAATGAGATGCCGTATGTCTGTATGTCTCCCTCGTCAGTGTTGGCATATTAAATATGCGCGATCATTAGGGACCATATAATTTTGCGTTTTAGTTTTGTGACATACCAGGTGTCATAAAATTATATGTTAGCTTGATGTGTGTCATTGTTAGGGACACCCGAATTTCGCGAAAATATTTCTGCACGCGCTAGATTTCAATAGCCTACCGGCGTGCCAGCAGTTTTGGTTTGCTTATCGGCCACGAGTTTCTATGAGAAGACGTTTTATTACTCGACCGGCCAATCAGAGTTAGGTAACTCCGATCCTATACGTCTGTGATTCTCGAGCACACACACCAGACGCGTAACGCCTAGATCAGCCAATCAAGAATGGTGATTTGAGCTAAAGTGTTATGAAATACAACTGGTCGTGAGATCTTTTCTAGAAATTCGGGTGTCCCTACTACAAACAATGCAAACAAACAGTCGAGCTGTGTTTTCGAAAGACGGGAATCAAAAAATGTGTTGCCAAACAAATGTATACAGTTGATTCAACAAAGTATTTTGTTGACAGTCGAATTTACTTTAATCAAAATGAGAGGTTTTGTTTATTCAAACGTGTATTTTATTGTATGGACTAAATTAATTTTGTTACTTTTCAAAGTTTTGTCAACCCAACAAAATAGTATGTTGGGGCAACTAAATATATTTTTCCCTCAGACAAACAAACATTTTGATATCCTTTCTCGCAGCTTAGAGTTGGACGCAGTGCTCCTTAGGGAGTCACACTACTTCTAAATGAAGGGGATTCCCTAGTGTTCATATATAGGTTGGCCTTAGATATTTGAATGAATGGTGCAATGGGAGATTTTTGGACATTTACCATTGCGATGCAGATATCTGTCATGGAAAAACAAAACTTAACACAAAAAAATAATTTAAAAAAACAACTAACCTATGGACGAGAAAATAAATATATGTTTACAACACTGGAAAATCCAAAGAGGGAATAGATTCAAGAAAAAACAGGACAGCAACTAGTTACGAAAAAGATATTCATGTGTAAACGACGAATAGATAATACTCAGAAAACAACACAGGCTAGAAAACTGTTGAAAAACTGACAAAATATGTAGGGACAAAATGAGACAACACGATAAAGAAAGGCGCTCGAATACAGCAGTTTTACCAGACACGACAGAATGTAAGCCAAGTATGCCGAAGTCAAGAATAAATATGTGTTTGAGTACTTTTTCTTTGTTGTGTTGTCCCATTTTGTTCATACATATTTGATCAGTGTTGTTCTATTTTTCAAGCAGGTTTCTATCCTGTGTTGTTTCTATGTGTTATCTGTTGGTCGTATATATATAATATACATCAATTTATTTATTTCGTAACTAGTTGCTGTCCTGTTTTTTTTTTACTCTATTCCCTCTTGGAATTTTCCAGTGTTGTTTGTATACATATATTTATTTCTCGTCCATAGGTTACTTGTCTTTTTTTAAGGTTTTTTTTTTCGTGTTCAGTTTTGTTTTTTCATGACAGACATCTCAAGTGCAATGGCGAATGTCCAAAAATCCCCANTTTTTTTTTTCGTGTTCAGTTTTGTTTTTTCATGACAGACATCTCAAGTGCAATGGCGAATGTCCAAAAATCCCCATCCTATAACTCATATAGATCTCACTGTAAGCAAGTGTGTCTAATTTAACTTTTAAAAAACTGTGGAACATTTCANCATCCTATAACTCATATAGATCTCACTGTAAGCAAGTGTGTCTAATTTAACTTTTAAAAAACTGTGGAACATTTCAGTGTAATTTTTTTTCAGGGCTGAAATAAAAGTCGATAATTTGTTGTCTATTCATGAATGTGGTTATTAAAACATAAATGTGATTTTTGAAAAGTGTCACAATGAGCAAAAATCGCTTTATTTANGCCATCTCGTCTTTGTGCACATATCTAACCCCATGGCGAATACAAACGGCTCGTGCCTGTTGAAGTTCAATGAGATTCCGTATGTCTGTATGTCTCCCTCGTCAGTGTTGGCATATTAAAAATGCGCGATCATTAGGGACCATATAATTTTGCGTTTTAGTTTTGTGACATACCAGGTGTCATAAAATTATATGTTAGCTTGATGTGTGTCATTGTTAGGGGACACCCGAATTTCGCGAAAATATTTCAGCACGCGCTAGATTTCAATAGCCTACCGGCGTGCCAGCAGTTTTCATTTGCTTATTGGCCGCGAGTTTCTATGAGAAGACGTTTTCTTACTCGACCGGCCAATCAGAGTTAGGTAACTCCGATCCTATACGTCTGTGATTCTCGAGCACACACACCAGACGCGTAACGCCTAGATCAGCCAATCAAGAATGGTGATTTGAGCTAAAGTGTTATGAAATACAACTGGTCGTGAGATCTTTTCTAGAAATTCGGGTGTCCCTACTACAAACAATGCAAACAAACAGTCGAGCTGTGTTTTCGAAAGACGGGAATCAAAAAATGTGTTGCCAAACAAATGTATACAGTTGATTCAACAAAGTATTTTGTTGACAGTCGAATTTACTTTAATCAAAATGAGAGGTTTTGTTTATTCAAACGTGTATTTTATTGTATGGACTAAATTAATTTTGTTACTTTTCAAAGTTTTGTCAACCCAACAAAATAGTATGTTGGGGCAACTAAATATATTTTTCCCTCAGACAAACAAACATTTTGATATCCTTTCTCGCAGCTTAGAGTTGGACGCAGTGCTCCTTAGGGAGTCACACTACTTCTAAATGAAGGGGATTCCCTAGTGTTCATATATAGGATGTCCTTAAATATTTGAATGAATGGTGCAATGGGAGATTTTTGGACATTTACCATTGCGATGCAGATATCTGTCATGGAAAAACAAAACTTAACACAAAAAAAAAAAAATTAAAAAAAACAACTAACCTACGGACGAGAAAATAAATATATGTTTACAACACTGGAAAATCCAAAGAGGGAATAGATTCAAGAAAAAACAGGACAGCAACTAGTTACGAAAAAGATATTCATGTGTAAACGACGAATAGATAATACTCAGAAAACAACACAGGCTAGAAAACAGTTGAAAAACTGACAAAATATGTAGGGACAAAATGGGACAACACGATAAAGAAAGGCGCTCGAATACAGCAGTTTTACCAGACACGACAGAATGTAAGCCAAGTATGCCGAAGTCAAGAATATATATGTGTTTGAGTACTTTTTCTTTGTTGTGTTGTCCCATTTTGTTCATACATATTTGATCAGTGTTGTTCTATTTTTCAAGCAGGTTTCTATCCTGTGTTGTTTCTATGTGTTATCTGTTGGTCGTATATATATAATATACATCAATTTATTTATTTCGTAACTAGTTGCTGTCCTGTTTTTTTTTTACTCTATACCCTTTTGGAATTTTCCAGTGTTGTTTGTATACATATATTTATTTCTCGTCCATAGGTTACTTGTCTTTTTTTAAGGTTTTTTTTTCGTGTTCAGTTTTGTTTTTTCATGACAGACATCTCAAGTGCAATGGCGAATGTCCAAAAATCCCCATCCTATAACTCATATAGATCTCACTGTAAGCAAGTGTGTCTAATTTAACTTTTAAAAAACTGTGGAACATTTCAGTGTAATTTTTTTTCAGGGCTGAAATAAAAGTCGATAATTTGTTGTCCATTCATGAATGTGGTTATTAAAACATAAATGTGATTTTTGAAAAGTGTCACAATGAGCAAAAATCGCTTTATTTAGCTCTCTGTTTACGATATTTATTATTCTGTAGAACAGTGTTTTAAATTATAGCGATAGTGCTTTTTTTTCCCCCCCTGAACAGATAGCTTTAAAAATAAAGCAATAGTCATTGCTTAGAATTCTAAGGAAACCGAATAAGCACGATGCTTGTTTATGCTATTTTCCATCGCCGCCGCAGTGCTTCCTTAAGGACGGGCATGACCTTGAGGAGTTAACAATTTTTTTTACTAGAAAGGCGCGTTTTGTTTTAAAGTTGCGCACGAGTGCTGGAAGCCGTGGCGTGCATGCTGAGCGGTGTTTGAGAAGAGAGACTTCAGGAAGGAGTCGTGGCTGAAGTGCGCACGCAGTATTCCCCGTGTAGTGCATCCATCTATCTCCGAGCGCCGCAGAGGCCCTCTCGTCCTGTAATCCTGATGGAGAGTCTAGATAGCTGCGGCGTGATGCGGCGCAAGGATGCTGCGGGTTTATCTCGCCCGGTAGCTGCGTGGAGCCAGAGAAGCTACTGCTGACGCCTTCCTGGTACCACACAGCATTGCCCATTCACGGTTACTTCACACTTTTCTGAAGCCCTGCTGAAGTTCTACTTCCAGGATATTCCTCCGCCTTATCCAAACGTGGCTTAACCAAGTATACCAAAGGGACAACGGACCGCAATCCTGCGCATTCGGTGTAGTAATATTTCGCGTAAGAACTATTTCTTACTAGGCATTACTAACACACCTGTTTTCTCACTGTATTTATTTCATGTTAATTATGGATGAAATATTACACTTTAAAAATAAATTATAAGTAAAAGTTCAAGTGAACAAAAAAATATATATCTAATTTTATGGTAACAGAAGTATAAAACGCTTGTGGTGCATGGCATATTTAGGAAATAACTAAACACGTCATACATGGGGTAATTTTTCAAAGGCTACATTTAAAACGTGCAAATAAACCAGGTGTAAAGAAACCCTGGAATAGAATAACTTTGTGAGAAAGAAAGCGCTTTGAAATCAACAATTGAAAAATATTACTGCCCATTACTGCATATATCGTTACCCTCAAGAGAATGCCTCGTAACAACAAAAATCGGAACTTCACAGGGAAGAAGAAAAGCTTACTAACTTTGATTTCAAAGGTAATTTAATGCTTTTTAGGTAGTATGTGTGCTATTTAACACTGATTTGAAAATAAATTTGCAACATAAATAATTAATTCATGTACAAGTTTTTCGCTGTTTGAAATCTCATAGTCGAGTTACGAAGTTTCTGTTCTTTGTTTATAGACTACTTTTAAACATTTCTGGAAATAAATAATTTTTGTAGTCGATTACTTGATTTTTTTTTGTGTTATAATGGCGTTGAAAGCTTTAAAAAACAATGGAGTTACGAGGTTTTCTTATGAGGGCAACGATGTGCGTACATGCATACAGTTAAACTGTCAGCGATTTAATAAAAAGTGTTCCGAAAATTTACGTTGTATATGGCGTGTAACATTTAAATTTTTTGAACATTGATGTTAGGGTATCTAGTTTTGCGCACATAATAACACGAATTTTGCATATTACAAATACATTTTTTTTTTATAAAAATTGCATGTTTGGTTCACTTGGATGGCGCATGAGTAAAGTGATCAGGCTCATTGCGTTATTAATCCACAAGTGGCGGGAAGATACAAATTAGAGAAGAAAAATAGATTCTAAGCAGGGCTTTCAATAAAGCTCAGTTAGCAGCCTATAAGCAACAGGTCTGCAGTTACTGCCCTGGAAGCAAGTTGATTCTGCCGCATAGTAGTCACGAACACGGAGGCGAAACAGCCGCTTGTGCCGCAAACTGCAGCCGCACATGCCAGCAAAATGGCGTCACTAGCCAAACAAACGTTGGGTCGCCGTTCGCCCTGTAACATACTCGCCAGCCAGCAGCCAAACCAACAGGGAACCTACCGCAACTTGCTTCAGTAGCCAGTCAGGCTAGAGATGGGTCGTTACAGCTACTTTCTGTACCTGCTTCAAACTGGTACAGATACAGACCTGTATCTGATACGAAGTAACCGATACTTTCTGTATCAGTTAACAGGAATTCTCAAGCTTCCCAAGTGCGTCGCTGCTTCGCTAGTCTATCGAGAAGCGGGCGTGTATCAGGTACACAGTATCAGGTAGGCGTGTATCAGATACGAGCGTTATAAAGTACGTGTTTTGAGTTGATGTGCTGCGTGTCATATTTTACAGTGAAATAACGTATGGATAAGAACAAGATCATAATAAAATACTTAATTTGCGCGAAAATGTTTCAAAGAGGATAATGAACTTGCTATATGTAAATCGTGTAAACGAAAACTTAGTTATAAACTATCCCTCCTTTTTTTTAATCACTTAACTGTGCAGTTTACAAATTTAAAACAAGAAATTGGGTTTCATCTTAACCGCACATTTTTTTAATACAATCAACATTTTATTGTATCAGAATTACATGCAATTGCAGACGCAACATACCGGCGGAGAATGTTGGGTTAAACTGATACTAAATGTATCTGATACTTCGGCAGAGTACTCATTTACAGTACTTGATACAAGTTCGTATCGGATACGAAGTAGCAGGTTGATGCTCTGAGACCCACCTCTAAGCCAGACGCAGGGCCCATTCGCGTGGTCTTGCGCACGCCCGCGTTAAAGGAAACACAGCGCCATATCGTCTGTGAATATATATATATATATATATATATATATGTATATATATATCATCTATGTGCCGATGCCCTGCTATGCATAGTACCAGATTTCGCGAAAAGATTTCCGCAAATGCTGGATCTCAACACCCTACGGGCATACCAACAGTTTTCTTTTGCTTATTGGCAGCGTGTCTTCGTGACGAGACTTTTCTTACTCGGCTGGCCAATCAGAATCGGGTTACTCCGATACTGTACGTCTGTGATTCACGGGCAGACACCTAAGACGCGTAGCACCTAGATCAACGAACCAAGTAAGTGGATCTGAGGTAAAGTGTTATGAAGTACAACAAGTCGTAAATTCTTTTTCGCGAAATTTGGGTGTTCCTATTCATGTGCAACGTGCCCGCCATCGGGAACCCTGTTACGCGTTAGAACAGCTCAGTTTACACACACATATATATATATATGAGTGTGTGTGTGTATATATATATATATATATATATATATATATATATNATATATATGCGGATACAACAACCTCTCGGCCTTTGTACTTCTATATTTTTACGTAGCCGCTCTTAGCCAGATGGCCATCCCGAGCTACGACCGCCCAATCGATGGGGAAGAGCGATCACACCCTCTCATCGCAGGTGGCCCAGCCATGCACCCGAGGTATCCAAATCCAAAGCCCCAACCTGATTCACATGTACGACCGAGAACACCCTACTACAAGGTTCTCAGATGCCAAGCGTCNCAAATCCAAAGCCCCAACCTGATTCACATGTACGACCGAGAACACCCTACTACAAGGTTCTCAGATGCCAAGCGTCTGGTATGGCAAGGGTTCTATCCACACGCCTAGTGTCTTACCAGGACACAACTGAGGCGGGTTGCCGCTCTTTCTTTGAGAGGAGGAATCTCTCCAGACCTCCACCACAGTTGACAGTGGGCAGCGTATGGCAAGATATCTACAGCATCTGTCCCGGAAGCAGGTGGGAAGTGCCAACTAGCGGCACGAGGCGCCAAGTGAGCTCCTGCGAGCGCCGATGTATCCGGCGAGAGGGTCGCGATCGGCGACGAGGAAACTCGGGCGTGCAAACGCGCGTCGCCGCCGACGCCGACAATCGNAGGTAATTACCCACAGCTGCCGGCCGCCGCACGTTCTCGGCGCCTCGGACCGCGGCGGCTTTTCAAACCGCCTCCTTTCTTCTTTCCTTTTCATTTCCCCGGCGAGATGCGATCGGAGTAATTAAATTCCGCGACGACAAAGGCGGTGGGACGAGGAGGGACGAGGGAAAAAAAACGACGACGGCGACGACGACGAAGAGTTGCGCCGGCCGAAATGACGGTGAACTCCCCCTGCGGCGACGCACAATAGCGACGGAGGTGGCGCTCCTGCGGCGATGTTCGGCGGCTATCCTTTCGGCTCGTCAGCTGCTTGCGGCCCGGGGCGGCTATGTCCAGAGAGAATGAGCTTACATCGCAGATTAGTCAAGGATACAAAGGCGAAACAGCCGCTTGTACCAGGAGCCCAGGTGGTGTAGTGGTAAGACTACTTGCCTCCTACCTAGGCGAACCGGGTTCATTTCCCGCCCGCATGTGGGAAATCGTGCCGGACAATGCCCTTGGTAGGTGGGTTTTGTGGGGGATATCCCATTTCCCCCACCCTTGCGTTCCAGCGCTGCTCCATTTCACCCCCATCGGCTCTCAAGACGTCGCTGTTAGTAGCCACCCAAATCTCGGCAGAAAAGCACTTCAATGTTGAAACACGGAGACTGTTTCTGCGCAGCTAGCGTGATCACTCTACGAGTGTCTTTTCATGATGGGCACTTTATCCTTTGTACGTGATTCGCTTGGTATTTTTCTACGTGCATATCACTGACTGACAGACCTGCTGGTCGTGTCATGAAAGGAGTGATCCTACCACAAAAGTCACAAGGAAGTTCCTACATTTTATTAAGTTGGCCGCCTGGGTAGATCGCCGAATGGTCTGCAGAGTTCCAGCAGAAAACGCTTTATTAAAAAGAACCGTCCAACGTGTCTGAGTGAGGTCTGCTTACGAATAGCATCTAAGAAACGTTATGCGTCTGTATACGTTTTTAAGTTCCTATATTTCTCTCTAAAGCATGTTTTGTGATAGTGAAAATGGCTCAAACGGGTGTTTTTAGGGTCATTTTTAGGTATTAATATTCCAGTACAAAACATTAAAAAAGGAATAGGGACGTACATCAAACCTTATTTTTATTATTACGTCATAAAATAATTTTTCTTGATGTTGACTCTGCTGTTTATCGATTTATTTTTGCATATTTTTGTTATCATTATACCTGTTTACATGTAACACTTTCGGGTCTTACATATTTTTTTTGCTAAACTGACGATTGATTGACTATTATCAGGATTAAAGTTGCATTTTCTGTGGATTTTTAAAGTTTTCTGTCTATTTTTGTGGTGTTTTTACCTTGGTATTTTTTTTATGGAAAAGTTATTTACATTTCCTTTTTTCCCCTGGAGAATCTCTTTACGTAGGTATTTTATGGTTAAAATTTGTTTTTAATAGTTTGCATAAATATACAATGCTCATTACCACATTTTAAATTTTGAGTTGCAAATGTTTATATGCAAATTATTTTACTTTTCCATGATTTTTTTTCCGAAGTTTCCTTTGGCAATCAACGAAGTTGAACAAGTTTCTGATTTTAAAACATTACACGAATGCAGCACTTGAGTACGTAACTGAATGTTCATCCGGACGGGTTAAGGTTTTTTTTTTGTAAGGGTAATTAACAGGCAGTGAGGATGTACCAAACGCAGGGATTCCTGAAGTGCTGAGGTAACCGCGAGCCTGCCGTATATAGTTTGATTCTCCTGCGGCAATGGCCTCAGGGCGTTGCTTCACTCAAGGCCGCCGCCAATAAAGTCTGTTAATAGCGGCGTTCGCCTCGCGCCGGCAGTAAAGACTCCCTGGGAGAGCGACTCTGAAGCGTTTCATATCTCAGCGTCGTCGTCGCCGCGAGGTACGCCACATTCGGGGGCCGCGGTGGCTGAGCGATTGGCCTGCTCGCCTCACACCAAGGCGAACCGGGTTCAATCCCTGGCAAGGTCAATCCCGGATTTTCGCATGTGGGGATCGTGCTGGATGATGCCGCTGCTCGGCGACTTGCTTCTGAACTTGCACAGCTACGAATATGTTTTCATCTATTATGCAAAGTGTCAGATGTGAACTAGTATAATCGGGACGGGATCATTTGTTAACGGGTTGACGTACCTTTACAGCAGCTCGAGGCGCCTGTTTACCGCCAAAAGACTTGACGACTAAATGCTCTCTGAAATACTTCAGCATTTTAGTTTTCGTCACTGAATGATTTTTGATTGTTATGCGTAGGGACACATGATTTTCGCGGGAAAATTTCACAACCAGCTGTACTTCATAACACTTTAGCTCAGATCCACATTCTTGGTAGGTTGATCTAGGTGTTACGCGTCCCAGGTGTCTGCCCGCGAATCACACACGTGCAGCATCGGAGTAACCTAGTTCTGATTGGCCAGTCAGGAAAGAGAACGTCTCCTCACAAAGACACACCGCCAATTACCAAAAGTAAACTGATGGTATGCCCGTAGGGTATTTAAATCTAGCATGTGCGGAAATCTCTTCGCGAAATTCGGGTGTCGCTAGTTATGCGTCTTAGCTGTCTGCCCCGAGAATCACGGACATTCGGTATCGAACTGACTTATTTCTGATTGGCTCTGCCATGTACAGCAAGGTTATTTAATGCACACACGAGTCCAATAACCAAAGCAATGCTTCACGTGTGTACATGAGCTACTGGGGGTCTATCCTGCGGGTTTATATTTTCGCTAAAGTAACAACTGGTCCTAGTTATAACTAGGGACACCCGATTAGTATCTTACCAGCACGACTTACGGGTTCCCTTTANCCCGATTAGTATCTTACCAGCACGACTTACGGGTTCCCTTTAGTTGCTGGCTGCAAGTCTTTGTGATACTCGAATGGGCCAATCACAGTTACATTCCTCCAGAACTGAACGTCTGCNGAGCTACTGGGGGTCTATCCTGCGGGTTTATATTTTCGCTAAAGTAACAACTGGTCCTAGTTATAACTAGGGACACGCGATTAGTATCTTACCAGCACGACTTACGGGTTCCCTTAAGTTGCTGGCTGCAAGTCTTTGTGATACTCGAATGGGCCAATCACAGTTACATTCCTCCAGAACTGAACGTCTGCNTAGTTGCTGGCTGCAAGTCTTTGTGATACTCGAATGGGCCAATCACAGTTACATTCCTCCAGAACTGAACGTCTGCCATTCACGTAACATTTATAATCATCCAATCGCTAGCGCAGATCTACGATAAAGTATCTCGACCCAACTAGACAGAAATATTTTCGCGAAAATCGGGTGCCCCTAGTTACAACTGACTGGAAAATTTCGCGAATTTGTTTTTGNCTAGACAGAAATATTTTCGCGAAAATCGGGTGCCCCTAGTTACAACTGACTGGAAAATTTCGCGAATTTGTTTTTGGAGAAGCCGGACTTCGAACACGTGAACGTTTCTGCTATGTTTGTAATTGGATCACATTTTATTAGACAAGCCTAGGTAAAAACTCTGAGCCAATAACCGACCTACACAAGATCAAGCACCGAATCCCGAGCCCCCTGGTCTGAGATAGAATTGGCTACACACTGGGGGCAGCAGCCAATAAGTAGTGAGCAGAGGCTCTAAAATTCATAGGAGAGTGAATTCAGGCCTAAGGGTAATTTAAAACGCGAAAATTTCCTGTCCCTAGTTATAGCATGTTCTTCTTTTTGACTCTGCCGAATGCTTACCGCTGNCATTTAAAACGCGAAAATTTCCTGTCCCTAGTTATAGCATGTTCTTCTTTTTGACTCTGCCGAATGCTTACCGCTGACTCAAGGTCCTCCAGGGTGTATCGCACGAGCGATGCTACAATGACAGACACGAGCCGAACACACTTTAATCCTTTAAAATACACTTTCATTTTTAGTAATAGGTGTTGCAAAAGAATAATTTTCGTCGTGGAAAGTAATTACAATTCACATTTTGGAACCTATCGTAAACTGTGTCACAAAAGTCAACTAATTCTAAAATAACTGACGTGTCAGCGGCAACCAATAGCATCGCCCAGGGAAGGTTCTGTGTCTGCATTGGTGCTGGCATCTGGACTTGTACAGCAACGGCCGTGATTTCACATATTTTTCAACATTGGATTGAAAATAACCTATTAACGTCCCCCGGTGTTATGCCTGAAGGTTTATCAGGGGACGACTTACAAGCTAACTTGGACCTAACATAAACCAACCTAGGATTCGAGACCCAGAACCTCTCGCACCCCAGACCGGCGGCGCACCAACCGACTGCGCCACGGGAGGTAGGCTAATGTGCAACATCTCAGACGTGAACGAGTGTACTCGGGATGAAATGTTACGGGGTTAATGATGCCCAGACTCAGCGGCGTGTGGTGGACTGTTGCTTGCTCGCTGCTGTACATCCTCTGTGCGTGAAGCAGGAACCAATAATCACCGTGGAGCGGAGGGAAACTGAATGTGTTTCGACCATTCACGACGAACATGCAAGNTGAAGCAGGAACCAATAATCACCGTGGAGCGGAGGGAAACTGAATGTGTTTCGACCATTCACGACGAACATGCAAGAGACCCCTTACACACGTCCTCGTTGCGTCAAACGCCGAACTACTTTTTAGTGGTGGAAGTGTACACTAGCGAGCAATAGGTAGAGACCTGAAAATTTCGCGAGTTCAATGACCTGTAAGCTATACTCTATTTTCGCATGCAAAATCATGCAGATATCACTGTTCATTGGTTGCTTGTTGTATTAGCGGAAGACNTGAAGCCGGAACCAATAATCACCGTGGAGCGGAGGGAAACTGAATGTGTTTCGACCATTCACGACGAACATGCAAGGGACCCCTTACACACGTCCTCGTTGCGTCAAACGCCGAACTACTTTTTAGTGGTGGAAGTGTACACTAGCGAGCAATAGGTAGAGACCTGAAAATTTCGCGAGTTCAATGACCTGTAAGCTATACTCTATTTTCGCATGCAAAATCATTCAGATATCACTGTTCATTGGTTGCTTGTTGTATTAGCGGAAGACGGTGATTCGATCTGAATTTTACTGTGTATTTNTCAGATATCACTGTTCATTGGTTGCTTGTTGTATTAGCGGAAGACGGTGATTCGATCTGAATTTTACTGTGTATTTATTATGGGTTCAGAGTTGTCCAGGAGGTGTAATTTAACGGGTAGGCCAATAGCATTAACAATACAAACGTACGGGGTATTGGATTCTAGCTTGTCCCGAAATGAAAACGCGAATTTTTCAGGTCTCTAGCAAAAGGGTACAGCACAGATCTAACACCAGCTTCACCACACGCCACTGCCCGGACTGCTACAGAATTACAACTCGAAATTTCTGGGTACTTGCGAGTAAGTAAAAGTAAACATAAAGTTACTGTTTCCGGAAGGGGAAAGGAGATTTTGGAAAGTGCCTCGCGAGAAGAGCCTTGCAGAGAGAGCAGCGGAGGGCCCCGGGCTGGGTGACAGCCAGCGCTGATGGACGCTGCCCTCAGGGTGAAGGGTAGATCGGGGGTGGTGNCTGCCCGGCAGCCTGCCGTCCGGAGGAAGGAGTGCGGCCACTTTCCACCGCTTCATAAATATTGAAACGGGTCGTACCGGGCGACGGGCAGATGACCTCGCGCCGCAGGAGAAAATCAAGGGAGCCGCTGTTGTTTTCTCCTTCCCGAGAAACTTTCCGTAACTCGCCTGAACTCGCTTCGACCGTCATGCTTACAGGCGCAGATGAGAGAGTCCACACACACACACAAACACACCAACGTCCATCCGTGCTCCGGAAGCTACAAAACGTAAACAAACCAGTACGTACATACGCGTATAGTCTATTCGCGGTTACTTCGCACTTTTTTAATCAAGCTTTTGTAAAATCGCCCCATATATGACTAGTTCAGTCGTTTCCCAATTATGTTATGTATCACAAATATTTTACACTTGTGTTAACATTAAACTCCCTTATTTATAGTTAAATTGAAATTTTAATGATACTCTATATAATAATTGTTATATTTAATTTATGTTTAATGTGAGTTAAAAGAGTAACAAAATATGTGTGTTGGTAATACCTAGCAAGAAATAGCTCTCATGCGAAATATTATTACCCTGAGTGCGCACGAATACGGTGCGTTGTTTGTTTGGNTACCTAGCAAGAAATAGCTCTCATGCGAAATATTATTACCCTGAGTGCGCACGAATACGGTGCGTTGTTTGTTTGGCGTAATTTTTTAGACTCGGATAAGCTTTGTCTGCATGAGACGGAGGAATATCCTTGAAGCAGATTTTCAGTAAGGCTTCAGAAAAGTTTAAAGAAACTGTGAATGGTCTATAAGAGGTTCATAAAGTGCTATATATATATATGTATGTGTGTGTGTGTGTGAAATTTGGAAGTACTTGAATTTCGCGATTTTCTCTTGTCAACAGCCTACACTACTCATTTATTTACATACTCGGGCCACAAATTATTATTCAACGGCTTCTGCCATATGATGAGAGGCTTCTATTTTATCCGACTGGATCGCACGCGACAGTCATACTTCTTCGTGTTTATTACTGGCCGAAGAATATTCCAGGGAGTGGCCGAAATAAAAAAAAACTGCCGTCCATTCATGAAAGGAATTCGTGTAATACACGGACCACTAATTATAGGAAACTTATCCGCAAACTTAAGTACTTAAGGCTTCCGCCTATATGGAGATTTTTTTCCCCGCGTTTGAGGCTGAAAAGCGCGGGGGCGTTAAGGACGACACAGCCACGCGCATCAAGTACGTCATCGCCACTAGGCGCAAGGCTCTGAACTGGCGTGCAGTGTTCTCGTCGCACTGCGCGTACTTCTCGGACTTTCAGCTGTGACGGTATTATTTTATTATTGGAAAGTCTGCAGGAAGGTTGAGTGCAGGGCCCTTGATTAGTTTTATATGTAGCTGACGGGTGTGTTTTCAGATACAGCGCTTTGAAAATCCATTTTGGTGTACTCTGCGAAATTGTGTTTCTAACGTGACATTTTGGAAGTAACTCAACATCACTCGTCTGAAGTGTGTGTTTCACATTTGGACGCACGTTTAATATTTTTCGTGTAGAACCGTGTATTTAAAACACACCGCAACGCAGTTCAAGGGCCAGGTAGGCGGGAGCCTTAAGAATGCAGACACACAGTAGACAAGCGCACACAGACGAAACGGCGAGTCGGTCTCCTTTGAACGTGGGCGTACCCATTCTCTGATAGGCTACGCGAGGCCACGGGAACGGGCCTTGCATCTGATTTGTCCACTCCGCGCCGCGAAAAATTGCCTTGTCGGCTAGCGAGTATGTTACCAAGTGCTCATTGGCGTTCCAACGTTTTGCTGGCCGGTGACGCCATTCTGTTGGCGTGTGCCGCTGGAGTTCGCGGCACAGACAGCTGTTTCGCCTCTGCACTCTTAAGTACTCTGTGTTAGTCGTAAAGCACCGCTCCAGGCCCGCGAGGCGTGTCTGTCACACCGCCCCTGGTTGATATGCACGAGCTTCGGAACAAAACCCCACACAAGAGAATAATAATTTGGAAAGTAAGTGTATGATAAGTAACTACTTTTCCGATGATTTAAAATATGGCTTCCCTCAGGTTCCACTTTTTCTTTCTTTCTTTTTTTCATTCCTATCCCGGGCGTCCAATTTAAGAAAAAAAGTGGGGTGGTGGGGGATGGGNTTTTTTCATTCCTATCCCGGGCGTCCAATTTAAGAAAAAAAGTGGGGTGGTGGGGGATGGGCGGAAGGGGCAAAAAGAGTGTGTGTATGGGGGGGAGGGGGTTGGTCTCTGCCTCGGGGTGTCGTTTGTTACACGGTCCTGACAACTGACTTCGGGGCCGCGTCCGCCATTACTTGGCTTCACAGTCTCCAAACAGCGCCTCTGGCGGCAACCATTTGAATGACCTTCGATATACACACTCTCTCTGCAGCTTGCATATATAACCTAACGCTCTTCGCTCCGACTCGCGGCCAAAAAAAAAAATAACAACTACGCGAGTTCCTTTTCTTCCCCCTCCCGTCTGTTTTGCTTTTTTTTTTCTTTCGAAATATATTCTTTCGAAATGGTTTGTGACGGTTCAGTTTTATGTCCGAGAGAAAATTACTGCATAGATTTATTGGTGGACGCCATCTTGCCCTTCCTGGGAGTATTTCGCCTTCGGGCGAAACCGTACCACTATTCAGGTATGATAATTAGTTAAAAACATTTTTGTTCCGTACAACTTGTGTTACGCCCCGCCTATGTAAGAAATCTCTATCCGTTCTCTTCGGCCCCTATCGGCCGACATTAACCATCGTTATCTGTTTGTAAAGAAAGATCCCGCTGAGGGTAAATCAGCGTGTAACATCAACTGATGAAAGCGTTTGAAACTAATTACATGCATGCCTTGTTTTATTTAATTACCTCGCAAAAAATAAATTTGAACTGAAATGTTTTCCTATTTGAATTACAATCATCCACGTGCAGATGTTCCGCGAGGAAAACTTTTGTCTGTAACTGCTCATCCAAGGTCAGAGAGGGTCGATGGAAGAGTAACAAAGGCTGCAGCTGAATCGCTGGAGACATTTTACTAGCCAACATATTTTGTATAGCGACTAAAGAAATTGTAACGAAATTTCTACTTAGTAGCACGAAGAACAAACATAAGTTGCTCAATTCTCATTTAACTGAACTACAGTATATTCAATCAAGTCGGCTCTCAAGACCTCGATGTTAAGAGCCGCCCAAATCTCTTTACTTACAGTATATTCAAGGCAACCTATGAAACAATATCCCTAGCCGGTTTTAACGTAAAAAAATTAAGGTAGTTACAATACCACTGACAGCAAATTAGTAAAGTAGTTCCACGTCTATAAATATTATTTAACCCTTTCACTGTCAGGATAATATATAATTTTAAAAATCGCAAAGAAGAAATTATTTTACCTGGAATTGTAATTCCGTAATGTCAATATAACGCTCTGGAATATATCGGTACCTACAAAAAGGTATTTTTTCTTGGCGTTGTTGGCAACAGCTGTTTATGAGACTGCGGAATAAAGTCTTGAACTAAGAGTAGAAAATGGGGTAGAGTGAGCACGCGAGCTTCGCAGTGACCACTCTACGCGTTCCGACAAATTGGACTGCTTTATAGCAAATAGCACTATAAAAAAACAAAGCGTGAATATGATTTGAAGTTAAATCACTGTTTTAGTAAGCAACTGATTTGGGGTGTTTACACTTCCTCGTGCCCAGTTTTGATGCAACTAGAATACGTCCAAGATGGCCAAAGTATTTTATTAGTAAAAAATGGCATGTCTGTTGAAAATTCAAATGTAAACAAGCGCGTTAATCACCGANTGGCCAAAGTATTTTATTAGTAAAAAATGGCATGTCTGTTGAAAATTCAAATGTAAACAAGCGCGTTAATCACCGATGAATACATGATTTTGACAGTTGTACTGGCGATTTAATGTTGTGGGTATGCTCAGAAGACGAAAATCGATCTCCTTCATCTTTAGTCTATTGTCAAAATAACCGATGTTTTTTTAAATTAAATGGTAATAGTGTGGTAGAACTGAATTAAAAATGTGATAGGGCTTCCGTTGCCTAGAGTGACTAATAANGAAATTAAATGGTAATAGTGTGGTAGAACTGAATTAAAAATGTGATAGGGCTTCCGTTGCCTAGAGTGACTAATAAAAAAGGAACACAGAAAACAATAACACAATATATGGATGGGGAACAAAAATACAGTAAAAATGATAATAAATAACGAATAATGTCGCTCATACATGATGGATTTCCGTTACTGTACGATGTTGTCTGATATGTAGAGTTTATATAGTCCATCCGTGGTTACTTCCAACTTTTTTTAAAATTGCATATTTTGTATTTTCAGTTGCATAAATCAAATCATTGTTTGGGGCAACCAAATAATAACAGAACAATATGGTTACCACGACAAAATGTTTCGTCGCCCCTATGCAAACAATTGATTTGATTGCGTCAAACAAAATTTGTTTTATTCAATAAAACCTTTTTCTCGGTGTAAAAAATCACACGAAAGAGACAAACGCACTGCTTTAGTGCGCACTCAGTTTAACAACATTTACCATGACAACTATTTCTTACTAGACGTTACAAACACATATATTTTCTCTCTGGTTTTATTCATATTAATTGTAAATGAAATATTATAGTTTATACATAAAATATAAGTAAACGGTACATTAAGTCAAAAATAAGATACTTTTATGTTGACGGAACTGTAAAACAATTGTTATATGGCATATTTAGGATACAAGCAAACACGTCAAACGTGAGGTGGTTTCTGATTGGTTTGATTAAAAAACTGCGAGGAAACAGCGAATAGACTATAGCATTAAACTCCCTTCCAGTGCAACGTCCTATACATAATACACTGCGACAATGAAGGTTAAAGCAGAATGTTCATACTGGTGCCACCTTAGTTTTATTAATGTTTTTTTTTTTACGCAAATTAGGGCGAGTATTGGCTTAACAGTAGAGTATTTACGTATCCTAACAATTCCACAATGCCGTTATATCAGCACGTGCATATGTCACTATGTTATTAGGAAATGCACTCTGGCCGCGTGGCCAGCGTACCAGCCTTACTACACAGCGGCCTGGGTTCGCCTCTCTGCGGGGTAACACCTCGCGTGTGGGAAACGTGGCGGACGGTGACCGGAGAGTTTACTCGGAGTACTCCTCCTTCCTGCACCATTACGCTCCGTCGCCGCTCAGTCGCAGGGTACTTGAGAAATAAGAATACGGAGCCGAAACAGCCGCTTATTTCACGAACTGCAGCCACACACACACACACACACACACACATGTCGGCTCTCGAGACCTCGCTGTTAAGAGCCACCCGAAACTCTCAACTCGACTCCAGCCACACACACACGCCAGCAAAATGACGTCACCGGCCAGCAAAACGTTGGAACGCCGTTCGCCAATCAGCGCCTGGCAGCCGGCAGCCCAGCCAATATGGGACCTCCCGCAGAACGCAGTGGCCACTCATACACAAGGACCGTTCCCAGCGACACGTTCAATCGATCAGGGAATGGGTGCGGGAACATCAAAGGAACCGCAACGACATTTAGTCTCCGTGAACTCAGCTAGTCCGTAGCTCACTCTCAACCATACCAGTCGAAGTGTCCGGTAATGGGACGCCGTGGAGGATGTGGCTGTGATAAGGCAGGTCCTTCACCTCGCGGAGATCACGTCCTGTGGTCTCATAAACACCTGCTGCCCCGATGTGTCGCGCGCCGCCGTACTGATAGATGTACAGTTCGGAAACAAAAAAGTTTGTTTGTTGCAACGCCTCAAAACCATGGATTTATTTGTAACTGAAAGGGCTAGGGCTTTATTCCAATTCACCTTTATTGTACTACGAATCGCGCTCCAGATCCCATTATTGGTGTACCTCTCCGTGCTCTGCGCTATCAGTCCCGTATAAACTATTAATTTTTAAACATGGCGAAGGACAGTAAAAATGAGCACGAGTTCGGGCCGAATCAACTATGCACCAATTAAAAAAAAAAAACGTTCAATATGATACAATGCTTCTTTATTTTTTTTAAAGAGGTGTTCCAAAAATTTGTGGACTGGGATCTGATTCAGTGAGATGTTTGTTGTAGTTTTCAGTTTCGATATAGTGACCTTCACAATCTGCAATTAAACCGTTTCCAGCGATGCACTAACTTCTCAAACACTCAAACACATGCCGCATACTTATTATATGAGATTCGGTGTAAAATAGTCAAATTGGTAGCTTTCACTAGAAATTGCATGATGCGAGGTTTAGTCTGTGTGCAAAATAGTCTAGAAAGATCCCATCGATTTTCTCCAAGCTTCCACAGTCTGTCGTACCACATGTGATCCAGCGTTATTATTGAAAAGGAGGGGGGAGGGCACACTTCATAAAGCAGTACATTTGCCNAGAATTGGACTCCTTAAACGAATTTGTAAAATATAAGCCTAATACTACGATTCTGGTTTTTCAATGGTCTATCCTTCTCATCCGTCATGTTGAACTCTGCAGTTCAACATTTATGACGAGCAAAAATACGACAAACGCGCGTTGGCATTACTCACATAAACAAAGCACGCCACACGATATTTTCACGGGCGACATTCTGAGAATTACATCCACAGAATCGCACCAGTGTCGCTAGTCCACGAACTTTCGGAATAGCCCTAGTATAATTTTGCCAACAGAAACAATTTTTTTAAACTTTTTTCAAGAGTCAGACATGCCTCAAGGTGTGGCCCGAACCGTTTACGAGCCACTGCGATTGGCGGGTTTGATCTGCTGATCTGAAGTTAATGGACACGTAGAACAGACCGTAAACCCTGCTATTGGAAGAGAGACCTTGAAATCTGCGAAGGATTTATGGCGTGTCAAGAGACTTTAGTACTCCCACAAGCTTGTTAGGCTTTCCTGTAACTGCACTCGGCAAGATTAAATGATCCCATGCTGAGCGATTTAATGATGCGTTTATAACTTTACTTCCGTTTAAAATAAAAACCGTATGCGGCAGCTGGCCTTGACACGGAAACAAAATAACTCCCAGGCTGCAACAAACCTCGTACAGCCGCACAAAACGTAAAGTGTTGGCAACTATCTCAAGGTATTTTAAGAAACCCATCCTACTAAGCTTCTCAAGGTATTTTAAGAAACCCATCCTACTAAGCTTGTTTAAAATGCAATTTTTGTTTAATACCTACATATTTTTAACTCGCACCCGCAAAGGTCTACACAACCTCATTGCCTAAGTTACGTGTATCACACACACAGCGCCGAAAGCGTGGAACAAATTTTGCACAGGCAATACGTAGGGACACCCGAATTTTGCGAAAAGATTTCAGTAAATGCTTGATCTCAATACCCTATGGGCATACCAGTAGTTTTCTTTTGCTTATTGGCGGCGCGTGTGTGTAAGAAGATCTTCTCCTACTTGACTGGCCAATCGGAATTACGTAACCTCGATATTGTGCGTCTATGTTTCGCAGGCATACACCTAAGACACGTTGTGACCAAATGTTCGCCTGCTATGCTGCTGAAATAGGTGTCCTACCTGCGTATGCCCCCATTAGACGCCCGACGATGCGTGAGGGCAGGTCGAGGCCTGGCTTCCACGCCGCGCTCATCTGGTCGACTGCACGATGACGAGGGCGCCCCTCCCCCGCGTCAACACCACTCCTACGTTTTCGGGTGCGAGTGGGCAGGCAAGACGATCAGCGCTATCTTTTTGGAGTTTCCTCAACACCTGACGTCACGAACTCTGGAGGGGCTGACTAGACTACATATACCCTGGACTGAAGACTGCTCGAGAGATAACAATGGGCTGGGCTTCGTAGAGGGATCATTTATAAAGATTAGTATATTTTTAATGGCCAATTTAATTAAATTTGGGCATTTACTATGTAATTTCCTTTCCGCCCAATATCATTCATTGTAAAAATTTTAATCAGTGTTTTTAATAATCTTTTATATTTTTCTATGGAAACATACTGGGGCATTTCTCAAAAGAAAATAAAATGTTTTGGCTTGCAATTATATGGTTAAAAACGAAATCAGCGTCACTTGTTCATTTCTCACAACTGGGAATAACTATGGGATGGAAATATTCTTTATTTGAGTTGTTCAACGTTTTGTGCTGATATCTTCGTAAAGTGTTGACGGGTACAGTAATCCATATATTTATATGGATGAGGTGAGATGGGTTTCCTCCTGGTGCTTCCGCCCCGTGACAGCGTAACACGGAAACCATCAAATCACGAAAGTGGATCTGAGCTAAAGCGTTAGGAAATACAACATGTCGTGAAATCTTTTCGCGGAATTCGAGTGTCCCTAGCAATACGTATTACAACTGTTCACTTCCTTGGTATTTAAGTATCAAGCATCCGGTCTGTCGCAGCAAATATCATTCCACGTTGTCGTATGTTAGAGTTATCTAAATTGATTTCTGTATAACATAGGTACTCCGCCATGATCAAGCTGGAGTAGTTAGGCTACACTGTTAGAAAATTTTCTGTGAAATTATGAAAAAATACCGGTAAAAAATTATCCACAATTCTTCGTAAAATTACAGACATTCAGTTCTTTTTTTAATAACGAACTTTCTGTAAATAACACAAAATTTCCCGTGGATTCACTCTGCGTAAGTTTGTTAGGGTTTTTATGCATTTCCGAATGTTTTAAATTCCCATCATACGGGTATTCACCAGTGTTTTTTTTTAAAAGAAAATTAATTGAAGTCAAAAAGATCCTATTCCGCGACTTTTATACGTATGCTACCACGTCCTAATAGCACAATGGTGTGTTATATGCGATTACCGTGAAAGTGAAACACGGAATTATTTCAGTTCCTGATTATGCTTGGGCGTTTGAAGAGTTGCTAACTGTTGCAGGTGGTTCGCGATACTTTTTATGTTTGAGAAAATGAGTTTGAGTTCCATTAGCTAATACTTCTCCAGTCGGACTGGTGCGAAAGTAGTGCCGGAATGTTGAGGAGGCGAATATATGAAATAATACTTCGAGTGGAACTTCAAATTAAACTTGGAGTTAAACTTCGTCCAGAACATGATCCCTATGGAACACATGAACAAGAAAGCTCGCGGAAAATTAATTACTTATTCCAGAGTCAATAAAACATGGTGCATACTACCGGAGAAAGACTGATGCTGTACTCATGTCGAAGGGAAGGGATGAAACTGTATAGGATTATTGAAGGTAAATTACAAAAATTAAATATCCTACGTTATTACTACAAACTCTGCACTATTATACTAGACGCTTCGAAAACTAAGTAAACTGCTGCAGGGGAATCAACCGCCTGCAGTAATCTCCCTGAACACAGGAGCACGCGGCGAACACGTCACACCACGACCGCGTCTGTGCAGAGAGTCAGGCAGAAAACAGTTAGCAACGGCCGAAGGATAACAAATTGCGTGCGGAGCGTGGGTACAAGGGTGACAAAATTTAGTTCAGAAGCCATTCCTAGAGAGCTCTGGGGGTACCGCAAATGGTCCACAAATATACACAACTGTTCTGCAGCAAGAATTGCGTGTGTTTCACCTCTGGCAAGTAGCACCTTCAGGAATACGAGCGTAGCAGCTAACATCCTGTTGCAAGCTGAGCAGTCTACAGCAAGCAACAAGATTCCTGCCAGGATTGGCAGCGAAGTTAACTCTGTACTATCTCCAATGCATGGATACATTAGTAAAATAAAATTTCTGGAATAACACAACTGCCCTAAAATTGGACTAAATCACCACAGGCCTAAACTTTCCCAAAATACTAAAACAATTACTTAGACAAAAATAAGGNCCCTAAAATTGGACTAAATCACCACAGGCCTAAACTTTCCCAAAATACTAAAACAATTACTTAGACAAAAATAAGGGAATATATGAAATTAGGTAAAACCTGGAAAAAATTGTGCCAAAAATTTTTAGGAAATTGTACTACACAATTTCTTGTCATGTTATAAGCATAATATGCGCCAATACTCACCAAGGCATAGCTGGTCATCGTTTACGACGTGTTGGAGCTAGAAACTGCTTGCCAGGGCAACAGNCGCCAATACTCACCAAGGCATAGCTGGTCATCGTTTACGACGTGTTGGAGCTAGAAACTGCTTGCCAGGGCAACAGAAGCCCTAACAAGCAAATATATCAACTTGGACTTTAACCATTTTCGTAATCATAGTTTGCCACTAAAGGTGATACAACCAGCAAATTCATATCATAATAGCATCTCAATCACGATAAAGAATATACGTCACAGTAAACCACGAGTCCTATAACTCAAATCACAAAAAAGATAATAAATACTTCAACATATTATTTCAAACCTCAGACATATCTCAAACATACCTGAAACTTAAAACAAAACCCAAAAAACATAAAATCTCAAACAACCCTTAAAAATACTCCGAACTTCAAACGTACCTCAAGTATAAAAAATGCCTCAAACATTCCTCGGAGATGCTATGTGTCCCATCTCTCGTGCGCCGACTATATCACCGCGTTCAAATTAACTTAAATCTTGGTAACCTGCCATTGTAGCAGCAGTAACCGATCTAGCAACGTTTCCAGACGCTTGTTGTCTTATATAGGCGCNTCAGGACTGTCAGGAAGACTGGATCCCGGGCCGGATTCATGGCGGTGAGGAAGTTGAACCCTGCCTTGTATCGAACAGCAGGCGCTGCCCCGGAGAATTTCCCGTTACAAGGCGTCATAAACATCGGTTCCTCTGACCGAATTTACACCCGGGAGTCGGCCAATAAGAAGAACAGGCACGTTATAGAATTTCGTTTCCATCCAATTACACGCGACGTCATAAATATTTATAAATGCCGGGGCTACCGCGCGTAATGAAATAAATAATAAGCAAGATGATATATAATTTCGGAAGCCCCGTTCTTGTGTTGTTTTTTTTTCTTTTTGGGTAGCGTCTTCTGACCACACATCCATAACATTAACAAAAAAAAAATCGTTTCTTCGAAACGTGCATTCTTTCGTCCGTTTCCTGAGATATGGGCCTTTGAAAAAAAAAAAAAAAAGTTATATTTACATATGCTCATGTAAATGTGAGATTTTCTGCGGATACTATGTGGAACATTAATGCTAGTCGGTGTTACAGGTCGCGAATGCGTTCTTCATAAAACGCCACTGTTGAACACAAAAACCTCACGCAAGTATTCTCGGTTACCATCACGAGCAGATTTCCTCNTCTTCATAAAACGCCACTGTTGAACACAAAAACCTCACGCAAGTATTCTCGGTTACCATCACGAGCAGATTTCCTCGATCAAACCAAATCCTGTCGTGTCCATCGTAATTCGTATCTTTATTGAGTTTTTTTTTTTCGTGTAAACGCTGCTTAAAAAAAAGCATGTTACGACTCTATAAAAAAATTATTTCCGTCGTTTATAGGATATGAACATCTGTACTGTATAATTTACAAGGAGGCAGCTTGTATTACTCCGCGTCTCCGCACACTTGGAAAGTATTGTTTGTGTTTGCAACTGCAAAACCCATGCACGAGTCTGGACTTGTGAAGTTCGCGGTACTTTCTGGTAGGACGCTAGCAAGTATTTACCGTCCAGTCGTGGTTACTTCCAGCTTTTCTGAAGCCCTGCTAAAATTCTGCTTTCAGTTATTCCACCGCCTCGTTCAAACGAAGCTTGACGAAGTTTAGAAAATCACACCGAAGGGACTGTGCGCCGCATTCTTGCGCACTCAGTTTAATAATATTTTGCTTGAGAACTATTTCTTATAGGCTGTTCAGGGTAAAGTAACCAATTTTTAAATAAACCATTGAGAAATGCCTCTGCCCCGACCTGTATGTATTCTAACGGACATGATGTCAGGCGTGTGCCCTGTAAAGTTGGCAACGACAGGGGGATAGTAGTTTCGTTTCTTAACGTCGAATAAAATGTGTTTGGCAAAANAACGACAGGGGGATAGTAGTTTCGTTTCTTAACGTCGAATAAAATGTGTTTGGCAAAAATTTGTGGATACTGAAATTATTTAATTATATTTCTGTTTCTTCCAATGCTTTTAAGTGTAAAAACTAACAAAAATTTAAAATATTTTTATTTTTTTTTTAACAATTTTACAATTTCACGGACCGATGCATAAACAAAATGATAAGGCCCACGGCAATGTTAAATTTACATATGGTGGAAGGATACAATGTAATCAGAGAAGTAGATCCTAAGCAGAGCTTTCAAAAGTGTTCAGTTTACCGCGAATGGCCTATACTATGCATTACCAACACACCTGTTTGCTCTCTGCTTTTAATCATATTATGTATAAATGAAATTTTATAACCAATAGATAAAATGTCAGTAAATTTTCCACTTAGCCAAAAGTTTGAAAGCACCTCTGGAATTCTCTTTGTGTCTTTAACTTTTTACTGATGGCGTACACAGATGTTCGCGTGTTGCAAAATCAGCGGATTTATGGTGACCGTTGTACAAAGCAGGAATTCGCTACCAAGCGCTACGCAAGCCTGTTGCGTAACCAGTTCGGTTAGTTTGTGCTTGTACTGCCGACGTCGACACCTTGCAATTTGTTTCCCTCGTTTCGACAGTGAAGGCAAGATTAAGTAATTTCACGTCAAACTCCCGCCATACATTTGGTAGATTTGCGGTATGCATATAAATTGTTTTCACTAATAGCGAAAAGGTTAAATAAACCTCAGAAGTAGCATATTTCTTACACTAATCCAGATATAAATACATTTGAAATGTATTCCTCGGATAATTTATAATTAAATGGAAAGATGGTAATCATATTTGAATTTAAGAGTGAGTAAAAGTTTCTCCCCCTCCCCCCTCCTCCGCTCTCTCTCTCTCTCTCTCTCTCTCTCTCTCTTCACCAACAAGTAGTCATGATCTCGGTGCCGAATAAGTTGAAGTATGTATCGCTTAAATGACACAACATAGAGGAGAGTAAAATTATGCCGTTGTGTCTTGTTGAATGACATTTATTCTATTAGTCTGAGATTTCATTCGCACCGAGATAAAAATCATCTCAGTAATATGACACGGAAATATTTTACATAAATGTGTAGTAAATTATGCCTTGCACCTTTCCCACAGCCCTCAGGCGTTGTAGGAGTCTTAGTTACAAGTTTATTACTTCCGTTGCCTTAATATACTTCAAACTAATTACATAATTAAAATATTGACGGCTTTGCAAGATGTTTTAATGATGGTCCCGGAAAAAAACATGCTGGAAGACATCAGATATGTTTAATGTGTTGTAGCACGGACTGTTATGCCATAAATACTGTTTATTTGTGATTTCGAGGGGGAAAAAATGACGATTGTAAACCGCTTTATCATCACGTTTCCGTTCCCACAGAACCCGCAATTCATTCATATCAAACATATTTGTTACCAGTCAGCACGTGTCGCTTCGGAATATTACCACCGCGGAAGGCCACATGCTACAACTTTTCTTTTACTTCCACGCAGCCGTGACAGGTTCCTCGCACGAAGCGAACGTCACGGACTTGATCCACACAAGACGTATATGTTCTCGAGGTCATCCCGTGTGCTCTGAGACTTCCCCGCACTCCAACTCTCAACCTGTCCCTTTCAAAACGTGGTCACTCTTGGGAATCGTGGAAAGGGAAGTACTCGATACCCCCCCCCCGTCCCNCTGCCGTCACAGACACACAAAACCGGAAATCCGCCAGCCGGCAACCCGGCCAAAAGGAAACCTTTCACAGCACGCAGTGGCCAAAAAGACACACGAGGCCCGCTCCCAGAGCCACGCGCAGCCAATCAGCGATAGTAAACGCCACGCAGTTTCGCCGCTGTGACCAGGACGCTGGAGACAGTGGCTGGAGTTGCTGTGGAGGGGGATGTTGCACTTCTGTACTGTCGAGCACGCTGTGCTGCAGGCGACCCTGGTCGGGTTCGTGGCGAGGCGCCTGCTCGACGGTCGCAGCTAGCGACGGAGATCTTGGCTTCGCCTGGCGTCTCCGCGAAGCGCCTTAAGGTCGTCGTCGTGAACAAGCCGTGGAAGCTGACTGTGCTCCTCGCCTGCCCACAGCTTCTCTTCCTTCCCCCAGAGTAAACGCACGGCTATTATTAATTCTTACTTGGAAAAACCCCTGTCGCTTTGTTTATTTACTTCTTAACCTTCACCTCCCCATGCATCTACGAGACCTGCCGTTCAACAGCAAAATTAAGTTTTAATAATAGATAACGAATTCATTTAGCAGGAGCCTAAATTTCTCAGTACTTAACACACTCGAGCCACACTGGTTTTTCATTGGCTCCTGTCATGGCGTGAGAATTATTTCATCCTCGACTTGGATGTACGTTAAAAAATCGCATTTCTTACTGCCTGAAGAGTCGTCCAGGATACAGAAGAAAAAAANGGGGGGGGGGGGGATTTGAGCGGCTCTTAACATCAACGTCTTGAGAGCCGATGACGGGTTATTGACGTGAGAATGGAGCAGCGCCGAAGGGAAAACGGGAGATCCTTGAGAAAACCCGCTGACTAGTGGCATCGTCCGGCACTATTCCCACCCGATTCGCCTTGGTGGGAGGCGAGCAGTATAACCACTCAACCACCGCGGCCCCTCTAGGACACGGAGTACTTAAGAATACAGAGGTGAAATATCCGTTTATCCCGCGAACTCAAGCTGCTCACGCCACCAAAATGGCGTCACTGGCCAGGAAAATGTCGGGACGGCGTTCGCCAACCAGCGCAACCAAAAGGGAACCTTCCGCACGCAGTAGCCAGCCAGACACGAGGACCGTTCCCAGCGACTCGTTCATCCCATAAGAGAATGGGCACGCCCACATAAAATGAACCGCTACGCCATTTCGCCTCTCTGTAATTTTCTACTCTGTGACATCTTGACAGTAACACCTTTCCGAGTTTAGCATTCAGTACGTTTATACCGTCAGCCAGACCTCAGTTTCGGAAACCCAACTTTTCAAACTAATGTTTTAGTGAAGTCTTTATACCGTTTCACGATACTCCGTTTTGGTAACTTGTATTTCGTGAGTTATTTCATAACGGAAATCACTACTGTCAAAATAATGAAAACAAAATTAACATATTTCTGTTATGATGATACGAGAAGTAAATACATTTTAAATTCATAAATATGACAAACAAGTTACGTAAAGTTTCATATTTTACTTTATGAAATATAATAAAAATATGGTATTCCGTAACTTTTTTTAAGATGCAGCGTATTGATTGTGTATTAGTTTCCTACTTATACCAACATTATGCAATAACTCTTCATATCGACACATTATTTTTAACCAATTAAACACCGTGTTTTACACTTTAACATAACCTAGTTGNGCAATAACTCTTCATATCGACACATTATTTTTAACCAATTAAACACCGTGTTTTACACTTTAACATAACCTAGTTGTACATTTCATACCATATTTACAAGCGAAACCGGAGCTTCGTTGTGTATGACGCACACTAAACCTAACATTCGACGCGTAACTTGAATTACAAACCTCGGTTTCGAGATACGGCGAAACCTCACTTTCGCGGCGTTCATACAGCACACAAACTTTGCTTTCCGAAACCCAAGTTACCGAAACTCTGGTTTCAGGTGTCAGTTTAAACGTACTGATTATTCATTATTCTCTAAACTAAAGAACATTAAACTGCAACATATCGCGAAAAAAAAAAAAATCAGAAAGGGGTTCTAGCAATATTTATTGCCATTAATTCTGTTTCAAATATATTTATGAAAATGTAACTCTCTTGGTGCATAGAACAATTTTCGACAGATGTTCGAAGACTGTTATTATTACAAGACTGGTAACACTAGCGCTACTGCGATCATTCACTCTCGACTTCACGTCTTTCGCAGAAATTCTTCGTTCTCGCGTCATAATTTCGGAATCATAGTAATTACTGACACTGTGCGATCATAGGAAATCTACATTTCACGAGTTGTTTAGTATTTCTGTGCGTAATTTTAATTGTGTGTTTTCTGCGTGTTGTAAAAAGTCGAGAACATGTTTTTTTTTTTTTTTTTCAGTACGTTCATGTCTTATTTGCAAGCAGGAAATAACACACAGTGAAAATCAGATACAAGCGTATTAAACAACTAACACATTGTATATTTTGTATAATCAAACATTTCCAATAATACCTCTGAAACTGAAATTATGGCAGGAAAACGACGAATGCCTGCGAAAGGCGTGAAGTCGAGCCTTAGAGAAAAATGAGTAATGCAATCGATACCACGTATACAACACAGTCAATAAAAGGGAGCGCTACATCACTGCCAACTTCCGGTGAACAAACAAGCAGAACTGTCAGATCCTTGTCGGCGGCTCTATACCCTCTTAACCTAAGGAAGTATACAATTCACAGTTTCTCCACAAACGCGCACTTAACTGGCTTATAATAGCTTTAATTTGCTAAGCCAAATGAACAAGTCATTAAGTACGCGAGTTAATCTTACGAGACACGCTAATTAACGGTTTTTACCTCCCCGACAGTTTGCATAAACGGCTAGTTGGGACTTCCGCCTCCCCCCCCCACTATGAGGCAATCAACGGAAAATTAATTACATTATGGGCTTTAGTAGAAAAAAATCCCGGCGAAGGTGTTTTCTTAAGTGTTCGTTATTCAGTACTTCATCTGTTACAGCTGATTTTGTCCTTCAACGCATTTCGCCACCATCTGGTCCTTGAGACAAACGGTTCAAAACATTCCATTATATCACTCCTGTTACAAACACGAATGCTCATGTGCATTAATAACCATTCTATAAACTTATTACACTCTAAATCTGAATCAGTGAGAATCGAACCAAATCAGTGGAAATATCATACTTAAAATTAAGCCGCCGATAATCAGTGCCTGATAACTAATTAATATGGCAGCTGAATTTAAATGAATTATTTGTGATTCCCTTTGAATGTAGATAATTCTACTGCCATAAGTAACTTTTTCCCCGGTTCGTTTCCTTGATTTGCCAGTCACCAGTGGCTTATCAACTGACTTTCAGTGAATGTTATTTAACTGACTGGTATCGCTGATTCTGATTTAGGGTNAACTGACTGGTATCGCTGATTCTGATTTAGGGTGTTATTATGCTGTTGTCACACATAGCACCGACAAGAACCACGCAACGAAATCTGCAACAAAGAAACGTCACAATCATTTTCAGCGTGACTGCTTGAATTTACAGCACGACAGTTTATACGCAAGGTTACGATATATCGGCATCATTTATAAGGTGCTTATAGAACAAACTAGTTTCGAAAGGCTGTGGACAGAATGTAAATTTGGAACACATGATGGTAATAAATAGTGCAGTGCTAAAGCATTTGTTAATATTACGAGTTTGATCCGGCGAGTGGCAAATAATGCTTCCATCGTATGATAAAACTTTTTTACAGTACGGTATATTAATATGTTTTGTTTTACGACGTTGTACATCCTGTATGCAGTGATACACGATAAGACAAAAATTTTAATCGTTGCTAATCCAGAAAAGCACTGTAAAAATGTTTTGTAATCTGTAATGCGAAATTGTTCGTAACTTTAAAAACGTCCGTAACAGTACAAAAGTGTATCTTGTGAAATCGCTTGTTTGCAAAATTACAAGAACCGGGTTTGTAACAGACCTCAATAAATGTTTGTAACTGCACCGACCCGTATCTACAAGCTCAGATAAAATGGCGAACATAACATAAAACAGTATAAAACTGTTTGTGCAAAAACTAAAGCGTAAAGCGTATTTGCGTACAAATAGTTACGTAATTTAACCGAAAATAATGCGAAACACTTAAAACAACTCAAATAATCATAATAAAACAATGAGGAAAACTTTATATGATTACTGTTTAGTAAGCATTTAACCTTATACATTGGTCATGTGGTTTAATGTGGGAAGAAGCAGTCTAGTGGACGCGGGGTCGAATCCTGTGCTGACACGGTGGAACTACCATTTTTTTATTCGTGAATTAATTTGTATTTGTATTTCTCTCTTATTTATTAATCACATTTGTTTTCTAGGACAAAACAACATAAGGTAACTCGGGGGAAGATGCAACTTGTAAGGGGGTTTGATGGTCATAACTTTTAAATCCTTCAACAGGAAAAATCTCACAGTGTTCTATTATGATCGTAGGACATTCATTTGTAAACAGTGGTCAACGTGTCTAATAAATTAAAATGAAGAAAGAAAACCACGTGAAATATAAAGCCATGCATTACTGGCGTGCTCACCCAACAGTGCGTGGAAGACGCCATTCGATATGGGGAAAATGCCATCACCTATTAAAAATAATTTACTTTAAAACACATGGTATAGCCACTTCAGANGCCATTCGATATGGGGAAAATGCCATCACCTATTAAAAATAATTTACTTTAAAACACATGGTATAGCCACTTCAGATAATTGCCCTACTAAGCAAAGATCTCACACACAAAAAAAAAAAAAGCTACGTGGATCACAAAAAACAAGAACATAAAGTACAATTCTAGAACATCTATCACATCCAACATCTGTCACAATTCAANAAAATTGTCCTATTAAGCAAAGAACTCACACACAAAAAAAAAAATAAGCCACGTGGATCACAAAAAACAAGAACATAAAGTACAATTCTAGAACATCTATCACATCCAACATCTGTCACAATTCAACTGGCCCAGACCACAATCTTCATGCGCTCATTTCCTGCATTTAAAACACTGAACCCTGTCATACTTGGGGCACATTTTGGCATTGAAGTAGCTATTTCATACAGTAAAACAATTATTGTCGCCGTCGATGACATTTCATCCATCGCCACTTTTACGTACTCCGTCAACCTCTTTTCGGCACATTTCCAGCCCACCTGCGGTGAAGATGCCCTGTGTCTTCCTTACTGTCAGTCCAGGATGACGTTTCAAAAACCGCTGTAGACAGTCATAGCCAGCTCATTTAGTACGAGTGTTAAAATAAAAACCTACGTTTCATGCAGCAATCATTCTCGGCGAAGCGAAAAGTCATTTAACGAACAATTTTTAGTGTAGGTGGAAAATCATCATCTTCTAGACATTGCACATACTTCACTATGGATCTTTCGTAATATTTTACAAGGTGACCATGAACAAGTAATGTTCTGGTACAGACTACCATTTGTGTGTATAGAAAATAACTTATTGAGTTATTAAATTACCTGCAGTATCACATGCTCATTTAGTAACATTCCTAATTTCAATTTTAGGATTCCGTGGGAAATATTATACAACTTAGATTAATCTCACATTATCATTCTCCCGTTTCTCATATCTTTAAAAGCAACGAGTAGGCTTTGCTCCAACCAGGAAGCCCAATCCGTTGTCCTCACACGGGTTGGGCGTAATCTGTTCGAAAAGAGAACATTTATTAATACCCTAGCTAAGAAAGGTTACTTATCTGCAATAATGTTGGTTAATATAAATATAAAAAAAAATGATATGAATATTGGAGGATGATACCACTTTAAATAATATTACTATAGTTGCATCTTACCCCACTTACTGGTGTGAGATGCCACACGCATTTATTTTTAAACTGTCGTCTTGGATCGAAGTAGTTAAACTGACATCTTTTGCGCAAAATATCGTTTCTGCATTGTAAAGTAACAGCTTAGTGCTCAGAATGTAACTGAGTTTTATAGGCCTTGGGAAAGCATAGCTCCAATCTACAATACAGGTACTCAGCAGGCAATATATTCCAATAATTCTCCACAAACACCACTGACTCTTAAAAGTACGTATGTCTCCTTGTGCCTGCTTCTAGACATGCAGCGCTCTCTCTCCACGTGACTGGTACAGATATAAGTGTATTAGTATCAGAACTGCAATCCTCTCTGGCGTCTTTCCCTGACTNAATTAAATTTCCACTTTTTTAGTAACTTAAGTAAAAATAGAATGTTGTAATTTGTAATATTACACATATACCTTTTATAGGTTTTTAAAAGAAAACTTGTAGTTTTGCAACAGATTTATTGGTAACTGGTTTCCAAGCATTTTTCTTGTACAAGAATACAAAATATTTTTTTTTACAGAGTGCTGGTAGTATGACAGTTTTCGTCGTGCTGATATCAGAAGTGGCTTGTTTTTTATCCGCTTTTAAGTTTTAATTATGTCACACGTGTGTTGTTGAACTACTAGAAGCTATGCGATTCCTACGTTAAAGTCATGTCATGCAGGAGTTTTACGGTTCCGTATATCTTAAATAGTAGAGTATTGAAAGGAACAACAGTCTCTACCAACACGTTACTCCGTAGGCCTAAAAATGCCAACAAAAGCGTTATGGCCAAGGGCCGGAGAAAGTTCCACGACGCCCAGCGACATGTAAGTAAGGTTTATCTAGTACTCGGGTCGTTGCTGTTTCACTCATTGGCTTCTGTCGCCGCGAGAAGCCAGTCTTACTGTAGTGTGGGTTCTGCATAAGTCGGCACGTCTGGTACTGTTGTTAGTGCAGGGTACGCTTCAAACACTTATTGTCATTATGATTGGACCGCAGCTAATTAGATCCGCCCTGTGTGATTGTGAGCTAGTAACAAACAGAAAGCGACGGTGCATCCAAATTATGGCATCCCTGCATAACTTCAGAGACCTCCGAGTTGTCAGACTGTGGTTCAACTGCGAAAGTCACNGAAAATAACAATATATATATATATATATATATATATTTATTTATTTATTTATATGGGTGCGTGTACTTATGTACGCACGTTAGAAGTTATACTTCTTTGGCGTGACTAAAATAAAATTTTATTATGCATCCAAATAATTTATGTAAGTAGGAAAACGATAAAATGGCCGAAGAATGACATTAAATAAATTAATAAAGGTTTTATTAAAGAACATAATAAAATACTTATAAACGTTAACCTCAAATACTTTAAAACACTTTCAAAATTTTATTTTACAATTATTTTAACTAACAAATTTTTCATGGTAAAATTTTTCAAGTAAAATTAATTGATATTCACAATGAATTACTAATATAAATGAAATGTTTTTCAATTTGCTTATTACATTAACGGTTGAATTTCGTTACACTGTGCGCACGCAACTTCCGTTACACAATAAACTTTTACCCTCAACGCGCCAAAATAAGTATAACTTCAATAAAGAGAAAAGTTTAAAATAGAGTCCTGAATAAATACTTAGTTCTAAAGTAAAGCTGCGGGATGCGCCCCTGATTTGTATTTGCACGTAATATTCATAATAGCAGTGAGGACGAAGGCTGGTAGATCTGAACCACGTAAGTAGGTGAGATTGACCTTGCTGGTAGCGTTCCCAGGGCGCTGCTGACGTCAAAATTGGGTCTGAACACAAATTACAAATTTTTGACGTGTGATGCACCATTATCGCGTCCTGTAGTGCTCACTGTAACATTGTCAACTAAATTAGTATAGTTTTTGCAAACCGGCATTGGCAGGTTAAATTCAGATATTTTTATTTGCAGCGCCATATTATCCAGTCAATGATTGTTTCCATTATGTGTGATATAGAACATTCATTTTTTTCTTCTGTGAGCCAACCTAGTTGTACAAGTTGCCAGGGAAGTTGTTGATTTGTAATGAGGCATATTTTTTCTCACTACATGGAAATTAATTTTTATTTTAATGTCCATGGTTTATTCTAGAATGATAAATTATAAAATATGGTTTTATATATATATATATATATTGTTTTCAACCATCATCTCTGCCACTCGGTTGGTAAGTCGATTTAACATAATGCTAAATTCTTTAGTGCATTATATCCAGTTTCACCTCAGTGGCCTGAGAAACTAATACTCTTGAAATAAATCTAGCCGGAGCCTTAATTATTTATTTGTGTACTTACCCGAGCAACCATACATGCGAGTCGTACTAAATTCAACTAGTCTGTTTTTAATTACATTTGGCAAATACACATTAAATAATGTAACATCATTTGGAGATATGAAGTATCGTTTATTTAAAGTATTCGGACTGCCCAATAAATTCTGGTTCCCGTACAGACGTCTATGGCACAGACGTATTCGGGAATTTTTTTCTTGTCCTTAATTATAAATAAATGCTCAACTCTCCTCTTGTACTATACACACACATAATCCCAAGTATACTCGTTCACATCTGGCATGTTGCGGAATAGGAGAAATCATGGTCGTTGCTGTGCAATGTCAGAAGCCAGCACCAACGCAGACAGCGCCTCGACCTGAGGAATGCTATTGGTCGCTGCTCTCANTTTTTTTACAGAGTGCTGGTAGTATGACAGTTTTCGTCGTGCTGATGTCAGAAGTGGCTTGTTTTTTTTATCTGGTTATAGGTTTTAATTGTGTCACACGTGTTTTGTTGAACTACTCGAAGCTATGCGATTCCTACGTCAAAGTCATGTCATGCAGGCGTTTTACGGTTCCGTATATCTTAAATTGTGGAGTATTGAAAGGAACAACAGTCTCTACCAACACGTTACTCCGTAGGCCTAAAAATGCCAACAAAAGCTTTATGGCCAAGGGAGAGACAGTAGTGTGGGTTCTGCATAAGTCGGCACGTTTGGTGCGGAGCTGTTGTTGTTAGTGCAGGGTACGCTTCAAACACTTATTGTCATTATGATTGGACCGCAGCTAATTAGATCCGCCCTGTGCGACTGTGAGCTAGTAACAAACAGAAAGCGACGGTGCATCCGAATTATGGCATCCCTGTGTAACTTCAGTAGACCTCCGAGTTGTCAGACCGTGGTTCAACTGCGAAAGTCACAACAAGCAGNTCCGTAGGCCTAAAAATGCCAACAAAAGCTTTATGGCCAAGGGAGAGACAGTAGTGTGGGTTCTGCATAAGTCGGCACGTTTGGTGCGGAGCTGTTGTTGTTAGTGCAGGGTACGCTTCAAACACTTATTGTCATTATGATTGGACCGCAGCTAATTAGATCCGCCCTGTGCGACTGTGAGCTAGTAACAAACAGAAAGCGACGGTGCATCCGAATTATGGCATCCCTGTGTAACTTCAGTAGACCTCCGAGTTGTCAGACCGTGGTTCAACTGCGAAAGTCACAACAAGCAGGCCCGATTTTATAAATGGGCACGCTGGACAAGTGCCCAGGGGCGCAAGAGGTTTCGATATATATATATATGTGTGTGTGTGTGTGTGTGTGTGACGTGTGTGTGTGTGTGTGTGTGTGTGTGGGTGCGTGTACTTATGTACGCACGTTAGAAGTTATACTTCTTTGGCGTCACTAAAATAAAATTGTATTACGTATGCAAATAATTTATTTAAGTAGGAAAACTATAAAATTGCCGAAGAATGACATTAAATCAATAAATAAAGGTTTTATTAAAGAACATAATAAAATACTTACAAAAATTAACCTCAAATACTTGAAAACATTTTCAAAATTTTATTATACAATTTTTGTCACTCACAAATTTTTCACGGCATTAGGTAAGTAAAATTAATTAATTATATATATTCACAATGAATTACTAATATAAATGAAATGTTTTTCAATTTACTTATTATATGAACTGTCGAATTTCGTTACACTGTGCGCGCGCAACTTCCGTTGCACACTAAACTTTTACCCTCAAAGTGCCAAAAGAAGTATAACTTCAAAAAAAGAGAAAAGTTTAAAATAGAGTCCTGAATAAATACTTAGTTCTAAAGTAAAGCTGCGGGATGCGCCCCTGATTTGTATTTGCACGTAATATTCATAATAGCAGTGAGGACGAAGGCTGGTAGATCTGAACCACGTAAGTAGGTGAGATTGACCTTGCTGGTAGCGTTCCCAGGGCGCTGTTGACGTCAAAATCGGGTCTGAACACAAATTACGCATTTTTGACGTGTGATGCACCATTCTCGCGTCCTGTAGTGCTCACTGTAACATACGTCAACTAAATTAGTATAGTTTTTGTAAACCGGCATTGGCAGGGTAAATTCAGATATTTTTATTTGCAGCGCAATATTATCCAGTCAATGATTGTTTCCATTATGTGTGATATAGAACATTCATTTTTTTTCTTCTGTGAGCCAACCTAGTTGTACAAGTTGCCAGGGAAGTTGTTGATTTGTAATGAGGCAGATTTTTTCTCACTACATGGAAATTAATTTTTATTTTAATGTCCATGGTTTATTCTAGAATGATAAATTATAAAATATGGTTTAATATGTATATATATATTTATATATATTGTTTTCAACCATCATCTCTGCCACTCGGTTGGTAAGTTGATTTAACATAATGCTAAATTCTTTAGTGCGTTATATCCAGTTTCACCTCAGTGGTCTGAGAAACTAATACTCTTGAAATAAATCCAGCCGGAACACTAATTATTTATTTATGTACTTATCCGAGCAACCATACATGTGAGTCGTACTAAATTCAACTAGTCTGTTTTTAATTACATTTGGAAATACATATTAAATAATGTAACATAATTTGGATATATGAAGTATCGATTATTTAAAGTGTTCGGATGGACCTGTAAATTCTGGTTCCCGTACAGACATCTATGGCACAGACGTATCCGCGAATTTTTTCTTGTCCTTAATTATTAACAAATGCTCAACACTCCTCTTGTACCATACACGTATAATCTCAAGTATACTCGTTCACATCTGGCATAGGAGAAATCATGGTCGTCGCTGTGCAATGTCAGAAGCCAGCACCAACGCAGACAGCGCCTCGACCTGAGGAATGCTATTGGTCGCTGCTCTCANAGGGGGGAAGGGGGGAGGGAGCGCGATAAATCGTCGGGGTTGGCGGGTAGGTGGTCACGCATCGGCGAATACCGGCAGCGACGACTGTAACAACATGCATCGTTCGCGACTTGAGTTACTGGGGGGAGCGTGCGCTCTGGCGTGCAACTCACGCTCGTGCCCTTCCGAGAACAGTTCCCTTGCGCGCAAACTTTCCTTCGAACCCTTCCAGTCGCGGTGTCCAGTGCATGGGACGTTGACGTCGGAAGTGTTAAATACTTATCTGCATCTGCTAGCGTCTGTAGGCTGTCCACGGTAAAGTGAGCACTTTTGAGGTCCTAGTTTCTTTTCTCCTATGAGCCAGTTTTTATCCTTCCACCTCTTTTGTTAAATAAATCTTGACATGTAAGAAATAAAACCAGTGCATATATTTCACCGGACTCGAAAATTAAATTTTAGGATACAATAAAATATATTTATTGACTATTATTCCAAATGAGAGGACTTCAAAAAGTGCTCACTCTACCGTGAATAGGCTGTAGTAAGGGAAGTCCCTAGCCTCCGAGAGACACACTACCCGGCAAATCTAAGTGTGAAGCCGGGGAGGGATGTTAACAAAATTATAAANTCCCTAGCCTCCGAGAGACACACTACCCGGCAAATCTAAGTGTGAAGCCGGGGAGGGATGTTAACAAAATTATAAAGCGATTGTGACGCATCACATATTAAAGAAATAACCGAACAAGTCACACATGGGGTGATTTTTCAAAAGTTTGACTAAGAAAGTGTGAAGAAACCTTTAATAGACTAAACGTTCCTAATACCATCTTTGCTGACTACGTATTGTTTGGTTCCGTGCCTTGTTTCCTGATGCTATTTTGTTGAACACTGATAATTACAGCCACTTTGGATTGAACCCTGTTTTTTTTTTAAATGCGAACGTGTGCTGGTTTGTTGGCAGTAACACTGGGAACAAACCTCAGCCCACATTGAAGCCTCGACACGGCAACGCGAACCGTGCCACAACTTGTAGTCACTGCGACACGCGACACCTGCAGATGAGAGCTATATCTCATACAGGACGAGGATGGGAAGAGAGAAAGGAGCTAACGGCGTGACTTTGTGTGGTTCATATATTTTCCTGATGCACACTTGACTTGGTCGAGTAGTAATTCGTTGTTGAGGCCACACTCTCGCAGTCTCATAAACAACTCTGGCCAATAACTAGGGACGCCCGAGCTTCGCGAAAAGATTTCCGCACACGCTAGATTTTTACACCCTACTTGCTTATTGGCAACCTGTCCATGTGAGAAAATCATTTTCCCACTTGAATGGCCAATCAGAATTAGGTAACTTCAATACTGTGCGTCTGTGATTCGCGGATATACATTTAAGACGCGTAACACGAAAACCATCCAATCATGAAAGTGGATCTGAGCTAAAGTGTTATGAATTACAACTGGTCGTGAAATATTTTCGCGAAATTCGGGTGTCCCTACCAATAACATTAAAAATAAGCAAATTTTAATNTTACAACTGGTCGTGAAATATTTTCGCGAAATTCGGGTGTCCCTACCAATAACATTAAAAATAAGCAAATTTTAATTGGTCTCGACGCGACAAAGCCACAGTGTAGATGAAGATAAGTGCACGCACACAAAATGACGTGGCGGTCCCTTTGATGTGAGCGTGCCCGCTCGCTGACTGACTTTGCGAGGCTCTGGGAACGGGCCTTGTATCTGATTGGATACCGCGCGAAGTGAAAGGTTCCCGATTGGCTGGGCTGCCGGCTGGCGAGTAAGTTACCAGGCACTGATTTGCGAACGAACTTCCGACATTTTGCTGGTCGGTGACGTCATTTGCCTGGCTTGAGTGAGTGAAGAGATTTGGGTGGCTCTTAACATCGAGTTCTTGAGAGCCGATGAGGGTGAAGCGAGGTGAGTATGGAGCAGCACCGGAATGCAAGGGCGGCGGGAAACGGGAGAACCCCGAGAAAGCTTGCTGACTAGCGGCGACATGTGAAAATCCGGGAGCGACCCCGGCTGGGAATCGAACCCGGTTTGCCTTGGTGGGAGGCAAGTAGTCTGACCACCACACCGCCGCGGCCCCTGGGTGTCTAGTGCATCTTGAGTTCGCAGTACATATAAATTGCCGTTTCACCTCTATATAATTTCCCTACTCTTTAACACGNGTCTAGTGCATCTTGAGTTCGCAGTACATATAAATTGCCGTTTCACCTCTATATAATTTCCCTACTCTTTAACACGCTTATATCCAACGCGCTGTTGCTTCTATGACTGTCATTAAGCACCCTATAACAACAAGTAAATAAAAAGCAGATAGTAGCAGTGTTTTTTCCCTTAACACTTATTATTTTNGTCTAGTGCATCTTGAGTTCGCAGTACATATAAATTGCCGTTTCACCTCTATATAATTTCCCTACTCTTTAACACGAGCCTCCTGTTATAGCGAAAATGTTCTTCGCGCTTATATCCAACGCGCTGTTGCTTCTATGACTGTANTATCCAACGCGCTGTTGCTTCTATGACTGTAATTAAGCACCCTATAACAACAAGTAAATAAAAAGCAGATAGTAGCAGTGTTTTTTCCCTTAACACTTATTATTTTACGTTCAGGTCTCTACCTACCAGGTGCGCAGTCACGGAGTTTAAAGGGGGAATTAATGTTAAATAAATTCCTTCTCAATGCATCAATTCTAATAAATAACCGTTTCAAACAAAAAGTATTCAATGCAATTGCTTTCTTAGCAATACTGCCACGTCAAAATATTAAAAAAATTGTTTTTAGAGTAAAATGCAAATTTTATTGATAATTTTTAGAATATAAATTTTAGACATGAAAATTGGCACGATTTCTTAGCGTGGCACTATTCGTTAAGAAATGTCACGTAGGATACTTTTTGTTTGAAACTGTTATCTTTAAACATGTTGCACTACAAAGGAATTTCTTTAACATTATTAATCCCTCCTTTAAACTCCGTGTCTGCAAGTTAGGTAGGCGGGGCCCTTAATAAAGATAAAAAGAAGCTTACACCATATCTGTTTAATGGTTTCTTATATAAGAAAAATGCCGTTTTATAAATGTTTGGAAGAGAATATTTTTAAAAGAAAAGAAAACAGACTCCATAGTATTCTCACTGTATGTACTTTCAGCGTCAATGATAGTCTGTGAAGAGAAATGCCGTCTCAAAAAAGTTGCAGCTTTATAATCGATTTAAAAAAAAATATTTTTTCGATTAAAATAATGTTTAAATGAGAAGTTTTGGAGACAATACCTTCATTAATAAGCTATGACGATACTGTCTGGCAACCTTCGTTTTACTCGCGTGATTCATTCATTGCGATAAGTTATTTCTTGGAAACAAGTGTATTTATTTATGCAGCTTGAGATTATTGTGTGCACGTATGTCTAGCAAATACAGGGGATAGACAAAATAATATGAACGCCTGACATATACACATTATTTATTCATTAATAAGGTGTTGGGCCACCATTTGCTATTAGAACAGCTGCAATTCTTCGCGGAATAGATTCGCGAGAAACTCTCTGCACAGGATGCGGCGAGTACTCGCCAACGAACCGAACATATTCCTAACGCGTTTCGGAAGATCGTCTGCAGGCGTGCGCGGCACGACGAAACACTTGCTACAACAGCACGAGTAAAGAGACGTGTTTTAAATCACGTAGCTTCTAAACGCTGCTGATTGCCGGGAAGAGTCGCGAAAGGAAGGCGTACTTCGAAAGCAAATAAAGGAAAGGATAACAAACTGGGGCCGGTGGACCGTACACGCAGCAAGGAACACGAACCTTGCTCCGTAATTATCGATGACGCGAAGACGGTAGGAAGCAAGGCGATCTCACAACAAAGTCCGAGGACCTCAAGAGCGCACAGTGCTTCTTCCTACTCAATTGATAGAGACGTGCAAAATTCAGCGTTATTACTTATTAACACGTTCGATTTTCACTGCCCTGTACCTACGTGAGTGCAATTCGTGATTTCCATTGACCACTGGCAACTATGCGACGTTATTTTTACCTGTGTGATCGCTTCACTGCTGATTGGTTGCTTAATACTTGAGCCTCTACTATTGGCTGAAAGTGCACTTGCCATACAAGTTGTCTGCCAATAGTGACAGTCGAAAGAACATACAGCACCTTGGAGTTTAGTCTGCCGCAAAATAATAACTCGAATTTTGCAGGTGTCTATTAATTGATCAGAGCACCCGGTAATTTGCAAATAAGATTTATCTGACAAAAATACTTGGTTAGTTGCACTAAATATGTAAGAAGATTCACAAAAAAAAAAATGGTAGCCCTTATATTTTTGCTTAGCAAAATAACTTAATAGATTAAATTTATATTTCTTCTGAAAGAAATATTTTTGTCAGAAATATATTTCGCAAAAGGTAGGCCTACTACGTATTTAATTACTAATCTCTCAAAACCTTTTTTAACCCAGACGTTTTTTTTTCGCCGTGTATTTGCACAGAACAACTGAGTTAGCACATTCGTCAAGCTATGTCCGTTAGTACTTATTAACAGGGACAACATGTTTTCGCGAAAAGCGTTACTATCTAGTTGCATTTCAAGTCGCTTTAGCTCAAGTTCACTTTCTCTAACGGGCGATTTTACTTCTACGCGATTTAGGCGCCCGCCTGCCAATCGCACACATTCAATATCGGAGTAACTTGATTCGTATTGGCCCAATCAAACACCGCGATGTCTTCTCACAAAGGCACGCGGCCAATGAACAAAAGAAAACTATAGGCTGTTCACAGTTAGCTAATCACTTTGGAAATCAACGTATGAAGACTGTCGCTGCCTCTACATGCACATATTGTAACAGTCACACTGACCTGCTTGCGTCCAGTAAAGTTGGTAACGACGGGAGAGTAATAATTTCTAGAGGTAATGGAAAAATCACGAAAAACATTTTAAACCAACATATCTTCGATAATACTCTAGCTAGTTTATCCTTTTATGATTGGATGAATGATTGACTTGGTTAAGTTGCTCGCACGCCGATCACGAACGTTCTGCTTTATAGTATCAATCAACAAAACTGGCGCCACTAGCCAGCAAAATGTCGGAACGCCGTTCGCCAATCAATCGCTGCTAGTGCGTCACTTGCCAGCTGGCAATAGTAACTCTTCCGCAACACGCGGTAGGCCAACGAGACACAAGTCCCGTTCTACGATTTTCGCGCAGCCAATCGACGAATGGACACGCCCACATCAAAGGAACCGTCACTTCACTTATATACACTTACAAATTCTGTGTTTGTGCTATCCAGCAAGCAGTAGGTTGTATGTTCGAGATCGGCCTCGGGTATAGGCTGTCCACGGTAACCTGAGCCCTTTTGAGACCCTAGCTACTTTTTTTTTCTAACGGGCATTTCTTCATCCTTCCACTACTTTCTTAATTTAATATTTCCATGTAAGAATAAACACAGTGTATATATTTCACCGGACTCGAAAGTTAACGTCTAAGACTACAATAAAATATTTTAATTGACTATTATTCCAAATAGGAGGGCTTCAAAAAAGTGCTCACCTTACCGTGAATAGCCGAAGGGTGTATAGGAAGGTAATGAATGTCAACGCTGCTGAACTTTATGATCCGTGAACTGTCGTATCACTGGGGAACAGTGACGAGTGACACTCAATAAATCAGTGTTAACGCTCGTTTCTGAGGAAGCTCTCAAAAGGGCCGAGACAGAATATGATGAAGCATTAAGCATGCCGCTCTCGCATTTGGGTGGCTGTTAGTTCGGTTTCGAGCACTGCAATAGCTGCGTGTCTAGTACTTTCCCACGGTCATTTTAGGCAAATGCACCAGTTGCTTAGTATGCGTCCCCTCCATCATAATCACCCTTAAAGAGTGCAATATTAGATACTATTTCACCATCGCGACAACTCCTGTACTTAGCAGACGATTCATGGAACTAGCGTGCACATTTCCACGTTGCTAGTGTTTATCTGTCTATCTGTCAAACGACGTGCCCCAATGGGCCGACTTATATAGATAATAAATTAACGTTTCTCGGTGAAGAGGTCGCTGATTCGAAACCTGGTCAGACGTCGGCATTCCCGTTTCCCGGATTCTTTATTGTACAGTCTTCTGCGTTTTTCTTTGCTCCCTCTCATCGTGTGGCCTTGTACTTAAAAAACACTGGTGTGTTTAAGACTTGTCATTACCGTCTTATCTTCATCTCTTAGCTCTTCGTTTTGTTTCTGCTCCAGGGCCGCCTCTTCAGCTGCTCACTTGTTTCCAGGAAGTTAAAGGCGCTAATTAACTATGATCCGGTAACTGATACAAATTACAGATTACGCGCTGCGAAATTTACAGCTACGCGAAATGAAATAATGTAAACGACCGTGTCCTTTCTATTACTCAGGCAGCAGATAATGATNGTTTTGTTTCTGCTCCAGGGCCGCCTCTTCAGCTGCTCACTTGTTCCCAGGAAGTTAAAGGCGCTAATTAACTATGCTCTGGTAACTGATACAAATTACAGATTACGCGCTGAGAAATTTACAGCTACGCGAAATGAAATAATGTAAACGACCGTGTCCTTTCTATTACTCAGGCAGCAGATAATGATNAGAAATTTACAGCTACGCGAAATGAAATAATGTAAACGACCGTGTCCTTTCTATTACTCAGGCAGCAGATAATGATCAGCCTGACGAATCGTACGACCGAGCTTAAAATAACATTCCGTTCGAAAACTTCAAAACGCTTCCCGTTTTCGAACCAGCTGGAACAGTCGACAAACGGTGCGCTTGTGACGTGCTATTGGCGGGACGATTGCGCCCTGCAGCGAGGCGTGAACTGGAACTGAGTGGGATTATGCGAAAGTTACAAAACTTTCCCGGCCGCGCGCTTCTCGCGAGTAAATTGCGGGACCGGGTGTGCGAGAGGTTGGTTGAAGAGGAAGAAAGAAAGAACATACTAAGAAGAGGGGGATGAAAAGCCCCTGGCGTATCGCGTTGTCCCGCTTGCGGGGCGAAACGAACGGCTGCTCGGAAAGTTGCACCCGCGCCAATTTTTCAATTCGTTCTGCTCACACCCAGGGGAACTATTCGCAACAGTGCTACCAACCTCCTTCCTGGTCAGTAGCTGGCTGCAGGCTGGAGATTGTCATATTGTTTTTCNGCATCACTTTCCCCCTCATCAACCAACATTTTTCAAGTCTCGAACGCCAAGCCATGGGAATTAATTGTGTGAGGCAGAACATGAGTGGACTATGTTCGCGAACAGAAAAATTTAATTCATGCTACTATTAAACTGATGAGTGTGTTGTACACCGATTTTTGTGACATTCAGTACTGAAGTTCTGACGTTGTACAATATATAAATAGTTACTGTGCCCTAAAACTGGTTTGGTTTACTTACTTTCTGTGTTTTCGAAACCTCGTGTAGTACAAAATGTCGCAAAAATTGCTTGTTTTTATATAATACGTAAAAACGTAGCACATGACTATTCCATTTACTAGATTACTCCGTAATTATCACAGCTCGTCTTTCTACAATCACTTGGCACACTACCGATAACTATGACATTTCAACATGTCCAAACAAATGTTATCCTATAATTGTTGAACAGGTACTTCCAAAAAATTCGAAATCCAAGCTCTCCGAATACAAAGATTTTTTTGATACTGTTTCAAAAGAGTAAATAAACAGTTGCAATTTCATGTGGAGCTTTCAAACCCTCTTTCAAATAATTATCCCCTACTAAAGAAAGCTTACATCGTAATAACTTTTAAATGAAAGGGAAATAATATAGTCTCTTTCAGTACACGAATGTACACAAGATATCAAATAAAAACAACTTATAAAAATTAAAATGTTACCGACATTTTTTTATTACAACTCTTTATGTTCGAAGCGAACATTTTGACTGGTTCATCTACTGTACAGCAATAATTTTAATTAAAACGAAGTAGTAGCATTTGTGACTTTTTACCTTCAGTAATTGCCAGCGCAACTATAGCTTGAAAGTTTACAATTACACTAACGTTTTTTTTTCTCATTAACCCTGCTAACTATGTTATTCGCTGGATCTTTGTAGGTGATTCGCTATAATACGTTAATTTTAGGCCCAACACGTCGCCTTCGACTAGAATATGACGAACTCCCAGTTGCATACTGAATTAATCTTTTTTCTAGCTACACTCTTAAGAAATTATTTGTGAATTTACCATTCCAGTGCATACGTACAGTGACAAAGCGCGAATGGAAAAATATTTCCCCATACATTCTTGGTAAGGTTATTACAGTTGCTCGGTAAAGAGACACATGCGTAGGGAAGTTCCCAACTTTGTACAGTAGCGATGCTAACTAAACATTGCCATATTTTCAGCCTGACACATAGTACCATAACCACACACTGTATACGTTAAAATCTTCCATTACAGTTTAGGCAGTTTACCATAAATATTTTTTACAGTGTATGCACGTAGATATTAAAACAGTATTGCAGAGTATAATATAGTTAATTGTAAAAAAAAAAAGAGGTATGTCACAGTAATAAATTATCTTCGGCAGAAAGTTTGCGCATGCTCTTGTGTGGCTATTTGTGGAGACGATCATCTGGTACAATAAATACCATTCCTATAAATTACTGCAAAGGTAACAAGTAAAATGGGTACTTTTAAGAAAACACGTTTACTTACGTGATTTTATTCGTGCGCCTCCGCGTAAACGAACGGCTATTTTATACGTGCTCGCAGCTGACAGATACATATTACGTATCGTAGGACAAGCAACGCACGTATTAATTTTGTTGAATATTTCGTGCAGCCTGACAAACGGAACGCTAATGTGCGCCTAATGTGCGCCATGAAACAGCAATAGACCTGTGCTGTCGCATTCGTGCTGCAATATAACATACTATCCCTTGCAGGAAGTTCTTAGTGTATTATATAGAGAAATCACGCATCTTAGCTTATATCTTAACACCCGTGAAATTAAACCTGTGACAATCTGGTAACAAATTGTGGTTTTCAACATGAAACCCTCTTGTTAACATAAACTTGGGTTACCTAACTTATTGCCGTCCGCCATGAGTTTCCATTCTCCAGTTTGTTTTGTCACGGCTCACCTGAAACAAACAAAAGAAAAAACATATAGCAATAGCCTATTTTTATAATGAAGTTTGCAGCGTACACAACTATGGATTGAAGTTCAATATTAAACTAATTTGTAAATAATATATAAATATCATTTGCCGTACAAATTTTACGGATAAAATCTATTCGCAGTAGCGTCACACTTTTTGAATCAAACTTTTGAAAAATCACCTGTGTTCGACTTGTTTGTCTGTTTATTAAATACGTCATCCATCACAAGCGTTTTATATTTCTGTTAACATAAAGGCATCTTATTTTTGGTTGGATTCAACTTTTCTTTACACTTAATCTATAAATTGCAATATTACATTTTCCATTTATATGAATAAAATGTGTGTTGGTAATGCCTAGTAAGAAACAGTTCTGAAGCAAAATATTATGAAACTGAGTACACACAAGTACGGTGCGTTGTCCCTTTCCTGTAATTTTGTAGACTTAGAGTTAAGCTAGGTTTGGATGAGGCGGAAGAACAACCCGTAAGTATAACTTTCACACCACTTCAGAAGTGTTAAAATGTACTATGAATGGACTATGGTAGTGTAAGTAGGGCCAGCGACTTTTCGCGTGAAAATCGGAGCACACATTAGACTTCAATACTATATGCACACCTCATCTGTTGTTGTACCTCCATTGGCTGCTGGTGCCGTGCCCGTCTTTGACCAAGCCGCTCAGAACTAAGTAACTCCGACACTGAACCTTCGTGATTCGTGCGCAAAAGGTTAACACGGACCAAAACATTTTTTTAGCCAATCAAAGAAACTGGACGACCCTACAGTGCTATGGACTTTATCTTGTCTAGAAATCTTTTCGCGAAATATCACTGCCCCTAAGTAAAAGCAATAGAAAAAAAAAACAAGAATGACCAAAGGTGTAATTTTACGGCAAAAAGTGGTATCCGTTTTACGAAGTCGATACAGGCACGCATTAACTTCGGAAAAATTATGATTAGTACGAATGCGCAGGGGAAGTGTAACCACCCGGATACCAACATGTGAATTACCCATATGAATATTAACTTTTTGTTGCTGAAGACCTATACAAAGTTCGACAAATATTTATAAAACAAAATATTCTGTGGCTATAATATTCTGACCATGTGATACACTTCACGCAACATGCAAAAAACCACTCCTACAACATGTTAGAATGTTCTCTTTTATTTATTCCGCTGTAGATTTAACCAGTTTCTGTTATTCACGTATTTTATGAGACACGTACACCGATCGTATTTGTACAACTCGTCATTATAATCGGTCGTCTTCGACTTGCAGTTTGTTCAGCTGTTTACGCGTTATATTATTTCGGTTGGCACAATAATCGTTTTACCCTCAGGTCGTCCGATCAAAATTAATATTTGATATTTTTGGCTTGCAATTGTCAACTTGCACAACTTACATAAACTGTCGTTTCTTGCGTTTTACTTTTTTTTAGTTTCATAGTGTTCCCGTCACTGCGAGTTATGATAACATATTTTTTTTTTTTAGAGTTTTTATTCATGCAGACAGTAAAAACTGAAACCGATGCAAACATGAAATAAATTACTCCAAAGCCATATCGAGTACAAATAAACGTGTGTATAGTATATTCGCAGTTTCTTCACACTTTTTGAATGTAACCCTGGGAAAATTACCACATGTATAACATTTGGTTGTTTCCGAAATACGACATATATCACAAGCGTTTATACTTATGTTAAAATAAAAATACGCACTTTAAGTTAAATTTAAATTTTACTTAAATTTTATCTGTAAAATATAGTATTTCATTTATTATTAATATAAATAAAAAAAGGTGAAAACAAGTGTGTTGGTAATGCCTAGTAAGAAATAGTTGTTATGCAAAATATTATTACACTAAATGCGCACGAAAGAGGAGTTTCTCTTTTTGGTGTAATTTTCTAGACTTTGTTAAGCTTCGTTTACCCAAGGCAGAGGAATATTACTGAAAGTAGAACTTTAGCAGAGCTTCAGAGAAGTGTAAAATAACCATGGATGGACTGTACATAAAGTAGAAAACTGTTCAATATCAAGCAGTTTTTGGCGTATTTCTGACATGTGGCGTTCGTCAGTTTTTTGTGGAATTCAGACACATTGCTTCACCTTGATTTGTTTCATTTTGAGAAAAAAAATTTTTAATTTTTGCGAAACTAACAACAGTAAAATTATATAGCACGTTTTAAATTGAACCCTATCGACCACGCATTAATTTATGAGTTCATGTGTTGCAATCATGTGATATTTTCTCGTGGCTGTACTTGCGTCGAATGTGTTTCTCGCAACCATTGAACAACATGCAGCTTTCTAAGTGGTGTACATAATGTTCGGGAACTCAGTGCCCAAATTCCACACATAGTTTCTTTGGACCAATAGTAACACGAAAGCCCTATACACTTATATCCAGAAACGTACGAGCGTTATTCGGAAAGCAAGGTCCGATTTCTTATAAAACATAAACCATCACAAATTTTTTAAAAAAACTTTTTTTATTTAATTTCTTACATGTTTCTCTATTTTTATACATAGTTTCTATTTTTTTTTAAACATTTGTCATATCGTTTTTCAAGCTTTTGTATGCCTAAGTCATAGACGTCTGCTGCCTGTGAGGATAAACAGTCTGTAACTGCTTCTTTCACCTAAATTTCTCTAAAAATTGATCACCTTCCTTATGCTATCGGTCCAAAAAATCAAGAGCACAAGCAATTATTTTCATTTGGTGTTCCTCAGCAAGCAGCCTGGGAAACCAACGTGCGCACAATTTGTGGAATTGCAAATTTTCAGAGACAATTTTGTGCAAAGTTGTTCTACCCACATTCGGAAATTCCAATGCTAAAGTTGAAATTGTGAATCGCCGGTCTTCGCGAATATTTTCGTCCACGGCTTTGACCAAATCTTCTGTGATCACTGATGGTCGGCCTGATCGCGGTTAATCATGGAAATTTTCCCGTCCCTCCTTGAAAGCTCTCACCCACTTACGCACTTTGCTGTCACTCATCGCATCGGGGCTATACAATTGACTTATCTGTCGATGAACTTCCGCTGCTGAAACGTTCCTTGCTGTTAAAAACCGAATCACTGACCATAATTCACAGTCGGCGGGCTGATCTATTGTTTTTAAACATTTCGAACTGACACCATAAACAGCACACTGCAACAATACCAATGCAAATGGCGTCGTTTGACGAGCAAGGCATGCCGGGAGTCGGTGCGCATGCGCGTTGCAATGTTCGCGTGACATTCGATTAGCTACAGCGATTTGGACCTTACTTTCCGAATAACACTCGTATTTTTATATTAAACAGTAGTGTTCAAAGTTGCGGCGTACAGCGCCTGGAGAAAAAGGCGGTGCGATCATGCGTGTAGGATAAGTTGCATAGGAAGTAGGCGCGCGACGCTGCGTATGTTTTAATTTAGTGCCGACAACCTACGACCTATGAAACTTGTCCTACATGCATGGTCGCACCACCTTGTTCTGCAGCTGTTGTACGTCGCAACTTTGAACACGATTGTGTGATATTAAAATATGTTTAGGGATATAAGTGTACAGCGATTTTGAGTTACTATTGGTCCAAAGAAAATATGTCTGGTGTTTGAGAACTGAGTTTCCAAACATCATGTTCATTATCAATAACCATTCACAGCGAGATGTTCAGAAACTTTCACCAGCCATCAAAAGAGACTATCGTAGTACTAGGAATTGATTCACTGTTGTGTACAGGACTGGTCATTTGTACTCTTCGTGTGCAATATGCCCTCTATCGTGGACGCGGTGAGTAACCGTGTAAAAAGAATGTCACCTAAAAAAATTTAGCTTTTATTGCCCACTGCTGTAAAAGACATCTACGATTTTACAGAAGTTGGCTGAAACACAAAATGATTAATTGGACATATCTTTCATATTTGAAGGCGTTAAAATTTCGCGTTATAAAACGGCGCCATCCTACGTTTGACAGTTGATAGTCTTATATACTTAAGCAGAACTTAATTTCTTGTTCTACTCGGCCAAACAGAATAAAACCACTATAAGAAGTGCCACACGTTTACCAGTGGTTCTGAGTCCAGCTTTGCATGTCGGATGGACGGATGTCAAATAACGCACATCAACCTAACATGAGCTTTTACGACACCCGGTCCATCCCAAAATTATAACGCGAAACGATAGCAACAGCAATTCTTTTTAAATGTCTTAAACAACTTTGCGAAGTGCACAGCAAAACTTTATGTTTATGTAACGGCATCAGAGAATCCTCTCATTTATTTATCAATTTCCGTCAAACTATTCTCAAAAAAAAAAAAAAAAATCTCTGACGTAAGAAACGACTGCATTCGGCTGCGACAACAATATCACACCAGACTGACAAAAGAGCCCAGCGGATTCAATATAAACTTGCGTCTCCAGAGGTTACTAAGCATTAATCACACATTAAATTACACATCAGTGGGCTGTCACCATGACATTTTGTTCCAAAGATTAAAAAAAACGGTAGAGAAGTATGTAAAATAAATCTCTTTTTGACCAGACCGTCGTTCAACCAGTATCAGCATTTAGGACGCGCTGAAATAGGANCAAAAGAGCCCAGCGGATTCAATATAAACTTGCGTCTCCAGAGGTTACTAAGCATTAATCACACATTAAATTACACATCAGTGGGCTGTCACCATGACATTTTGTTCCAAAGATTAAAAAAAAACGGTAGAGAAGTATGTAAAATAAATCTCTTTTTGACCAGACCGTCGTTCAACCAGTATCAGCATTTAGGACGCGCTGAAATAGGAATATAATCTCTAACTAGTCAATATTTTTTACGGTACAAAGCGAGGTGATCAAACAAAAATTCTGAGTTAAGACGCCTGTCGAAGGTCTGGCTCGAAACGGCGTCCGTACGTTTTGCAGCCGGGTTGCGCTAAACCGCTGATTTCGCTACCAGCACGCACAAACACTTTTCCGCTGTTTCATCCGTCGGTTTACGACTTGCTTGCAAGAGTCGTAATGTTTCGCGCTTACAAGCACAGGGAAACGCCAACAAATCTGTCAAACTACGGTTACGACAAACTTACAAGCAAAAAAAAAATACGACTTTGCTACGGCGGCCGTAAGAAGGGTTTTTTTGCGAACGTTGTGGCTTTTAACAGTCGTGTAAACGCAGTCAGTTCAGGCGTATTGGATGTGCTCATTTTATTTCATTTATGTGGGATGCTTCGCAGAGGGGGAAGGGGGTATCCAAAGGTAAAACAGCAAGTAACTCAAACTACGAAAGTTGCCATAAACATTGTTTTTATTTTATTTTATTTTGTGTTTTTAAGTGATCATGAACGGGTCTTAGTAACGGAAAACAATTTGCTTAAGAAATGAGAAGGAATCGGCCAGGGCCTATATTAAGGAACCACGTCAGTATTCACACGGAAGGGAAATATTGTAATGAAAGGGGAAGTTGGTTATTTTTGTCGTATATATTTATTTTGTTTTTGACGAAGCTTGGCGTGTTTTTTATTTCGACTTACATTTCAATTTTTAAGTGACTTATTTGTGTCTAACATGCGTGTGTCAAAAGTACGAAACGATGACTGTACTTAAAACCTAACTTCAATTCATAAAATCTGGCCTACTATTTTGAGCACAGCAGATCACAAAAAAAATTAAAGACAATCCAAATTGAGACAGCACAGGCAAACACAGAGACAAAGAAATTTTTTTTCCGTTTGATAATTTGTTTGTTAATTCTGTTTTTTTTTTGTTTTAAATTTTTTATGACAAAATTCTTTGTGAGATTTATTATACGTTTCATTTACATATTTTGACTAAACACTACTATCGGCTCGTTTTTTTTACGTGTTTGTTTCGTGTCTCAGACTCGGTTTTCTGTGACGACATAGTTAATCAATGGCGTATGTTCAAAGTATTTCACTTAGTAAAACTCAGCTGTACACAGGATATATCCCCCCTTTTTTCATAGTTTTTATGTATATTTTGTGTTAAAATTTATGGGACATTTCGTTTCATATTATTTGATATAATATGGCAGCCCATGCTGCGAATATATTTTTCACGTTTTTGCGGCAACATTCAAGGTATTTAAGTACNAAATTGTTGTTATTTTATTTTATTTGGTGTTTTTAAGTGATCATGAACGGTTCTTAGTAACGGAAAACAATTTGCTTAGGAAATGGGAAGGAATCGGCCAGGGCCTATATTAAGGAACCACGTCAGTATTCACACGGAAGGGAAATATTGTAATGAAAGGGAAAGTTGGTTATTTTTGTCGTATATATTAATTTGGTTTTTGACGAGGCTTGGCGTGTTTTTTATTTCGACTTATATTTCAATTTTTAAGTGACTTATTTGTGTCTAACATGCGTGTGTCAAAAGTACGAAACGATGACTAACTTCAATTCATAAAATCTGGCCTACTATTTTGAGCACAGCAGTTCACTAAAAAAAATTAAAGACAACCCAAATTGAGACAGCACAGACAAACACAGAGACAAAGAATTTTTTTTCCGTTTAATAATTTGTTTTTTAATTCTGTTTTTTTTTGTTTTAAATGTTTTATGACAAAATTCTTTGTGAGATTTATTATACGTTTTATTTACATCTTTTGACTAAAAACTACTATCGGCTTGTTTTTTCTACGTGTTTGTTTCGTGTCTCAGAATCTGTTTTCTTTGACGACATAGTAAATCAATAGCGTATGTTCAAAATATTTCACTTAGTAAAACTCAGGTGTACACAGGATATATCCCCCCTTTTTTCATAGTTTTTATGTATTTTTGTGTTGAAAATTTTCGGGGCATTTCGTTTTATATAATTTGACATAATATGGCAGCCCATGCTGCGAATATATTTTTCACGTTTTTGCGGCAACATTCAAGGTATTTAAGTAATTCATTAAGAAAGAAAATCAATTACGGAATTGTCGACATTGAGTAAGGGGCACTCAACGTGAAATGCTCTACACGGAAGAAGGGAAGTTTCCGCCTTAATCAGTTTCGCTTCTCTGTTCGGTTCGTCCNACTTCATTAAGAAAGAAAATCAATTACGGAATTGTCGACATTGAGTGAGGGGCACTCAACGTGAAATGCTCTACACGGAAGAAGGGAAGTTTCCGCCTTAATCAGTTTCGCTGCTCTGTTCGGTTCGTCCTTGCGCACTTTCTTCGCCGTCAAGCAATAACGCAAACTTCTGTGCCTCCGTGCCAGTGTAACAGACAGAAGCCGGGTTGCTGCTGATTCATCTCCGTAAATGAGCAATTAACACTTCATTAATTGTCCTCGCCACAACACAAGAGCCGCCGGCGCTTTGTGTAAGGTGGACGACCATTTGCACGGCCGGCGGCACGAAGAAATCGAAACCTAACTGAACCCAGGTGCGTTCTGGACGGGCCTTCCGTAAGCTTGTCGTTGGAAATATAAGGCCTGAGAGAAGTGATGGTCTGCGCCGAGGTTACTGGATAAATATAAGCCCTTTACTACTCCTTCGGGATTCTTAGGAAAGCATCTTATATTATAGTGGAATTCAATTGAGAAAATATTGCGCAGAAGTCGAAAACGCGTCGGGTGACTCGGGAGAATACATTGTGGCCACACGACGGGACGGAGTTGTTCTCTTCAGTAGTGACAGCGGCCTATAGCGGTTGCGCGAGAGCTGCTCCGTGTGTACATATTACCTGTCGAAAAAACGTAGGTCGAACAGCGCGGGTAGTAGAGAGCGGTCTTATCTGTTTGGCGTGTATAGCGCCAGCAGTGTCACGTGGTTTCCCTCCCCTCCAGCGGCGAGCGTTCGGGAGAGCCCTCCCCTACCTTCCCTCCTTCAAAGCTGCGCGAATATTATTTTCTAATTTGAACTTCACTACGCTAGAAATAGTGAATGGTTTGCTGTAAACAGACCTGATTCAAACACAAGAATGGGAGGAAAGGCTCGAAAAATCGATCCGCGGAAAGGGACCGGTACATTGTGTAACAAGAAGGAACCAAAATATTTTTTTCAACTCTTCCAACACCCAGTGAAATTAAGTAGCCAAAATATAGCTTGAAATGGTTAAATGCAAAATATCTATATGCGTATATGAAGAGCTGAACATTTCACTGGCAATTTCATATTCTTTAGCCGTATATTCTGTTCAATCGCCTACGGAGAGCTGATCAGGTGGACCAATAAGTGGTTGTTAATGATCCACTATGTTCAAGGCCGAGGGCATTTTCACTCCCATCTATAACAACATCGAACCGAGTAAATAGTGTTTATAAGTTTATGTAGTTTATAAGTTTATGGCTGAGAGCGGTGCTTTTCAACCCTGTGAAATTTTTTGAGGGACAGCTGTCTTATGTTTCTTGTGGAATATACGTGAAAATCGAAATCTCTCATATAAACGTGTGAGATTTTAAAATCGAGATATTATAAATACATTTTCACCCGTGTGGCATACGGCACAGTGTTGGAAGCGTTAAAAAAAAAAAAAAAAAAAAAAAA
>NQII01000188.1:644845-662535 GCA_002778355.1 Clitarchus hookeri | reverse complement strand
TTTTTTTTTTTTTTTTTTTTGCTTCTTTCCTGCCTCCTTTCAACAAAACCGACTCATTGTGTGCATTCAAAGCGTAGGTTAACACCGTGTCTTTTTTTTTTTTTTGTAAGTTTCTCCGCTTTGTTTGAAACACGGGCAACCACAGCGTGAGTCAAAATGCGAAGCTAATTCGATTATTTTCTTTAATTTGCACGGCCACTACCAGAGCTAGGTTCTTCTGTGTTACTTTTCATGCTAGGTCCAAGTTACTCGTAAAAAGATACTGAGCAGATCCAGGCAGGCATTGATATTTCGCGGAAAGATTTCGAGACAAGATACAGTCCAAAGAACTGTAGGGTCATCCAGCTTCTTTGATGAGCTAAAAAATGTTCCTGCCCGTGTTAACCGTTTGCGCACGAATCACGAAGGTTCAGAAGGTTCATTGTCGGAGTTACTTAGTCCTGAGTGGCTTGGTCAAAGAAGAACACGGCACCAGCAGCCAATTGAGGTATAACAACAGCCGAGATGCGTACATAGTATTGAAGTCTACTGTGTGCTACGATTTCTACGCGAAATGTCATTGGTCCTAACTATAAGGAATGATAGGCGTAAACTTTAGTCCTGAAGGAGGCTTCCGGTGTTCAATTTCCACGCAAGAATCACTAACAAGTATCTGCATTACATTTCTTCACACTACGCAGAACTTTAAAATTCTAATTCCATCGACGCCATTAATTTTTCCCGGTTAAGTACTATTTAATTCAGAATGTAAGTTACTCCCGTTATGACCGCGATTACCTCAAATGTATTCAATAACAATACACTTAAGTTTCCAAGTTCTAGCGATGTAGGTATAGGCTGTTCGCGGTAAAGTGAGCACTTTTGAGAACCTAGTTACCTTTTTCCTTTCAACCATTTCTCGCCCTTTAACCAACTTTTTAAATCAATGTTGCCATGTAAGTAATAAACACAGTGAGTATATTTCACAGCACTTGAAAATTAACGTCTAGGGCAAAAATAAAATATAGTTATTGATTATTATTTCAAATTAGAGGGTTTTAAAATATGCTCACTTTACCGTGAATAACCTACGTAGGTACAGAGTACTAAAGAGAAGATAAGTACACAAATACAACGTGGTGTGCCGGTTATTTTGATGTGGCAGTGCTCGTGCATTCTCTGGTGGGCTCGGAGAGACTCTGGGAACAAGTATTGCGTTTGATAGGAGACAGTCGAACTACAACGGTACATCAAGCGACTGTGTTGGTGTAAACAGAAGCAGCTCAGTAATGCTAGGATGGGCGTATTTTCATTATACAAGAGAAGCTAAGAGAGAAGGGAACTCTAGCAACTTTATTATCTTGTGCTTTCTGCCTACCCCCCCCCCCCCTTTTCCACGTTCAAAGGTTGGTTGCGCCTGTTTATGAAGCTACATTAGGGCGATACAAACATATTGGCGAAATTTCCACGATAGTGGCTACAACAGGGGGGTGGGGGGTATGGCCCACCTGGCACATCCTGTAGACCAGTGGCGTGTGGTGAAGTGTTGCAAAGTAAGCTGGTGCTTGCTCAGTGTTGTACACAGTCGGCACACGCAGCAGGAAGCAGTAACCAGAGCGGGGTCGGGAGAAACTGAATGTACTGCTGTGACGTCAACTGCTAAGTGGCCGACGTGTGAACTAGCAAACGACTAGGTACAGCACAGAGCAAGACACAAGTTACCTTGCAACAGTTCACCACACGCCGCTGCTGTAGGCACGCCTGTGCTGCAGTGCCTCAGACGCGCCGTGGGCGCTGCACTTATGAATTCCAGCCAGCCAACGGTACCGAGCACTCTACAGGCGATGTAGACAAGGGGAAGTTCTATATATGGAGCTCATTTCCGCAGCGGTTGTCGTGATTCGAAAAAAAAATTCAAGGGGAAAAAAATATTAATCGGAAAGGAGAAGGAAAGTGATATCTGCAGAAGGACGCGGGGATCGCTGCGATGATAAATCACCTCCTTGTAAGGCGGGGTGTCCCCTCGCGATAACACGTTCCAGTTTTCGGCCCGTAATTACAGGAGTTGACGCGCGAGTAGGCGGAATGTTGGAGGAATGGATGGGGTTGGGTTGGTGGGGGGGATGGGTGTGGTAATTGTTCGGCCCTGGTGATCGGTCGAGCCGGGAGCGACTGATCGATGGCTAATGCGCGGCGGGCAATTAGCGAGGCGGCCATTACCGCGTCAACGGCGGGTCCCTGAGTCTAGTGGGAGTCGCAGATCCTTTCATGAGAGACACTTGCCGCCTCTTAAACCCTGCCCCTCCCCCTCCCCTTCGACATTCCGCCCACCACAACCAACGCAACATCCGGTGGTTCGGCTTGACGACGCGTTCATTCAGCAACTCGTTTGTGGCCGTAGGTGACACTTTCCTGCGAGATTGTGACTTCCAAAGATAGGAGAGCCCCCACAGTATTTAGCGAATCTATTCAGTGGCGAGGTAGTCTTCAAACCACTTATCCTTTTCTCCAACTATTGTGATTGGGTGGCAGTTGTTTTGACAAGCTCCGTTTAACTGTGAACCAGTGATAAGCAGGAAAGAATGGCGTGAGTCTGAGACGGATTAAGGGCCCATGCGAAACATTATTGTAATCAATTTTTTGACAGGGGCCACGGTGGCTTAGCTGTTAGCCTGCTCGACCCCCCTGCAAGGCGAACCGGGTTCAATCCCCAGCCGGGTCGCTCCCGGATTTTCACATGTGGTCGGCGGGATTTCTCGGGGTTCTCCCGTTTCCTCCCGCCCTTGCATTCCGGTGCTTCTCCACACTCACCTCGCTTCACCCTCATCGGCTCTCAAGGCCTCGATGTTAAAAGTAGCCCAAACATCTTCACTCACTCACTCGTTGATCGTGACAACGAAACAAATGGTGTATCGGTTAAGGCACAGCACACACAAAATAATTTCATATTTGCGACAGCTGAAACGATCAACTAACGCATTAACACACTATCCCGAGTGCACTCGGTCACATCCGACATGTTGCAGAGTAGGTGAAGTAACGGTCGTTGCTGTGTAAGTTCAGAAGCTAGTACCAATACAGACAGTGTCTTTCCTTGGGCAATGCAGCTGCTGACACACCAACCATNTGTGTAAGTTCAGAAGCTAGTACCAATACAGACAGTGTCTTTCCTTGGGCAATGCAGCTGCTGACACACCAACCATCGTATAATTGGTTGTTCCTTGTGCCGTGGATCTCCGTGTCAGTTGTCATAAGAAATTCGTAATTACTTTATCGGCACCATGATTTTTCTCCTTGCAAAGCCTGAAACGAAGTGTTAAGGCGGGTATGAAAGGATTAAAATATGTGCATGTACTTATAAGCAAGATTTTTTTTACTGAGACTTATTTCAAAATACTCAACTAACAGTGACCCATCAAAATAAACTATTTATAAACCAGCAATTTTTTTTATGAGAACCTTAAACGCCATCTCCTTTTTTCCCCCGTCCATTTACCTGTTGTCTCTTGGGCGTGTTTATTTTGCCGGTTTGTGAAATAAATAAAATTGAAAATGCGTGCCCACGAAAACTCCTTTATTCCAGTTCTTCCTTTCTCTCTTTTTNGTGCCCACGAAAACTCCTTTATTCCAGTTCTTCCTTTCTCTCTTTTTTCTTTCCCTCTCTCTCCCCTTCGCGCACACACACAATATATCCCACACTCTCATTCTATCCCAAGGCCTCTAGCCACCGTACAGAGCTTTTAGCATTATAGTCGCTCTCTCGGAGCCAGACTGTGTTGGACGCAGCTGCGTGAGCTCATTTCCGACAGCCAGTGCAAAACCCGTGTTTTTACACAACGCAGACCACCTCGCGATGCGCACGAGTGCGTCACTTTGTTTCTGAGGGTCACTGCCTACGTCAGAAATAAATTGCAGTCGCCGCTAATTGCGAAAAGAACTCTTGAAATGTGCGGCAGTAAAAATTTGGTCCTNTTTCTGTCATTAATGTATCGTTGGTGGTTAAATATTTCAGGCATGGCAGCATATATTTAAGGCACTACACGTGATGTGGGTTTAAAGTGGGCCGCCTGGTTGAAGGAATTTTGCAAGTCCGATATATAAAAGTGTGGGAGCGCTAGGGGCGACCGAGACACGCGCATCAACTCTCTCGTCGCCTCTACGCACAAAGCATTGGAACAGGCGTGCAGTGCAGTCTTGCCGTCGGTAATGCGCCTCTATGAGACTTTCAGCAGAGACCCCTACCATTTTATGACGAAGTGATAGAAATAAAGGTTTGATGCACNATGCGCCTCTATGAGACTTTCAGCAGAGACCCCTACCATTTTATGACGAAGTGATAGAAATAAAGGTTTGATGCACCTTCCTATTCCTTTTTTCAATGTTTTGTACCCGAATGTTCGTATCTAGAAATGACCGTGAAAACACCCGTCCGAGCCATTTTCACCATCGCAAAAACATGCCTTAGAGGGAAATGGAGGAACTGACAAACGTATAGAGTATTCTTAAATGCTATTCGTAAGAAGACCTCATTCAGACACGTTGGCCGGTTTTTTAATCAAANATGCGCCTCTATGAGACTTTCAGCAGAGACCCCTACCATTTTATGACGAAGTGATAGAAATAAAGGTTTGATGCACGTTCCTTGTCCTTTTTTCAATGTTTTGTACCCGAATGTTCGTACCTAGAAATGACCGTGAAAACACCCGTCCGAGCCATTTTCACCATCGCAAAAACATGACTTAGAGGGAAATGGAGGAACTGAANCGTCCGAGCCATTTTCACCATCGCAAAAACATGACTTAGAGGGAAATGGAGGAACTGAAAAACGTATAGAGTATTCTTAAATGCTATTCGTAAGAAGACCTCATTCAGACACGTTGGCCGGTTTTTTAATCAAACTTTTTCTGCTGGAGCTCTGCACGCCGTTCGGCGGCCTACCCAGGTGTCCGCCTTAGGGCGGTCGCCTAGTGAGGGGTATGTTTGTGTCAGTGAGGCATTGTCTGTTAAGCGCCACGGACGTATGTGAAACGGTAACTATCGCCTCTACGCGCAAGTAGTTCAACTGGCGTGCAGACTTCCCGTTGGCGACGCGGCTGAACATGACTTTAGGCGGTAACCCTATGTTTTTACGTCCCGCTAACAAATATAAAAGCATTACGCGTATCTAAAGAGAAATCTAAAGCTGTTGCATTGAAAATTTTGTAGATCAAATAGATTTAGAAAACATGCCTTTTGGCCATTCTCTACCCCTCCCCTCTTCGACCAACAAAGAAAAATAAAAAAAATTATTATTATTTTGCGTTAACATTAGAAAATGAAACATGTATTTGGACATGAAACTTCCAACTTTTCTGAAGCTCTGCTTCGAGGTTATTCCTCCGCACATGAAAACAAAGCTTAACATAGTTTGGAAAATTCCACCAAAGGGACAACGCTCAGTGTAATAGTAATGTTTTTCCTGATAACTATTTCTTACTAAGCGTTACCAACACACCTATTTTCTCATTTTCGTATTCACTTAATTATAGATGAAAAACTATAATTTACAAATAAAATATACAAATACAAGTTTANCCAACTTTTCTGAAGCTCTGCTTCGAGGTTATTCCTCCGCACATGAAAACAAAGCTTAACATAGTTTGGAAAATTCAACCAAAAGGACAACGCTCAGTGTAATAGTAATGTTTTTCCTGATAACTATTTCTTACTAAGCTTACTTAACACACCTAGNACCAACACACCTATTTTCTCATTTTCGTATTCACTTAATTATAGATGAAAAACTATAATTTACAAATAAAATATACAAATACAAGTTTAATTTAAAAAAAAAATAATGTACCTTTACGCATAGTGATACGTGACGTATTTAGAGAACAACCTAACGCGTCATATACGGGATGACTTTTCAAAGGTTTGATTTAAAAAGTGTGAAGAAACCGCAAACGGACAATAGGTATATGCAAAACGTTTTGAACCGCGTGTTTCCTACCAAACCACGATGCACCGCACTTGATGCGCCAGGAAGACGGAGCACTTACGCCCTATCGAGAAGAACGTTAAAGACAGCCTCTGATCGGTCTTACTGCAGAAATGGAACGAAGCGAAAGTGCTAGGAGCGAGACGGCGCCGCAATGAGCGGCCTCCCGGCTCAAGCACGCGAAACAGTGGCAGGTCAGATCTCATCTCGCGCTCATTAGTCAGCGGCCCTCGCCGAGATGACGTCCTCGTGCACAGACTCCCCGCACGACGCCGATCGCCGCGACTGCCTCTACCTAGCGTCGCGGGAGCGATAAGGGCGACACTGCCACGCGCGTCAATTGCGCCATCGCCACTATCCGCAAGGCTCTAGACTGGCGCGCAGTGCTCTCGTAGACCTGCGTCTACCTGTGCGACTTCCAGTCGTGACCCTATTGGAGGAAAGTCTGTAGAAGCTTCAATACGCAGCCCTTGAGTAGTTTTATATTGGTATGGCGCGTATGTTCTGAGACACATGCTTTGAAAAAGCCGTTTTTAAGTACTCTGAAATGGTGTTTCTAACGTTATAGACGTCTTGAAAGAACTTGACAGCCTTCGTCTGGAGTGTGCGTTCTTTCCGCAGATCAGCACATTGGACGCAAGTTCAATAATTTCGTAGAAAAACGAGTACTTCAAACAGTCTGCAGCGCAGTTCAAGTGCCTTGCAAACGGGAGCCTTAAGGAACCCGCCTGTCTGCATAGTATTTCTCATTTTTTTTTTTAGTCAAGAAGCGCGGGAGCTGTAAGGGTTACACTGGCACGCGCTACAAGAGCGCCATCGCCTCTACGCGCAGCGCTCTGAACTGGCGTGCGGTGTTCTCTTATTGCCGCGTGTGGAGGTGACCCTATCGTTTTATTGATGAAAAGTCTGTAGCAAAGTTGAATACATGCTCCTATCGTATTTTGGCTCGTGTCCGGATAGTATGTTTTAAGATACGGCAGTCTGAAAAAGTCGTTTTCAATTATATTGGAGGGCTTCAAAATAATATTTGCAGTAGTAACTTTAAAAGTACCATTCCGTCCTCGCCTCCGGTATGATGTGTTTTCATAGGTAAACATACTGCATGCACGTTTAACAGTTTCGTCAAAAAACCAGGATTTAAAACATCCTGCAACGCAGTTTAAGTGCCAGGCAGGCGGAATCTTTAAGGGTGTTGGACACGAAAAAAAATGTGTTATTTCACAAGCTGTTCAAATTTCGGACATTATCAGTGATTACCCTTTACCCGCAAACAATTTTTTTAGCACATGTTTTTCGCGTAAATACATGTCAAAATAACAATCTAAATTTTTTTGAAATGAGATAATCCACACTGAAAGAATTTTAGACATTAACTTTTCCTAGAATTTTATACAACAGTTTATCTAATATTTATTTTTATTTCCAAGTAAACTTGTATGTTTTCTCGGTTGTAAAAAAAGAGTGATGGTGAACAGTTGGGAAATTTTGACATTGCCGTCGGAATTTCCATCTTGGAGGATCTGGCAACACTGACAACGTACGTATCTCCGGTACATAAAGCAGAATCGTAATTAGACGTGGCGGTTGTTACAAGGAAGGCGGTCAGATCGGTTACGAGTTGGACTGTTATTACCGTTATTCTAGTGGAAATGGATTGATAATCTGGTTGAATCAGCCCCCCCGAGAAGAGGAACCAGCCCCAAGCACAAGATATGCCCACAGAAGTGCGGATTGATAGAGGTTCGACAAGGTGTTTTTGGATAACCTCCAACAGTACCAAGAAGTGTCGTCAGAAAACCGGAATCAATGTGCAAGGGTTATAACCAAGCTAATCCCGGATACCTGCAAGAGACACTTAAACATCTGAAGATGGAGTCTCGCAAAGTAGATCGTGTGATGGTGACCTTGAAAGGCAAAGAAAACTGTAAGAAGAATTATAAGAAGGTTGAAAACTCTCCGAAAAAAATCAGAGAAGAGCAGAAGCATTACTGGAGTATCGTAGGTAAAGCAAAAGGTACTCGAGAATGTTGAGGAATAAAATGAGAGCATCCTGGAGAAGCTATGTGACGGATCGTGAAAAGTCTTCAAGTCCAAGGAGGAATAATTATCGACCAACAGCGACATATAGAAGTTATGGTGCGCTTTCTCTTGCCAGAAGACAGTCGTGAGGATGAAGACGAAGCACACCTACTGAAGAGGGATAATATGGAAGAACTACCTAACACTCCAGCCCCAGGTGAATGCACTGAGGAAGAACTGGACAAAATCATTCAAAGTTCTCAATAATAAAAAGGCACTAGGAATACAGATCACTGCAGAGATCGTCAAAAGATTATACCATCAACTAATGAAAGGGCTTCTTAATTTAATGAATGACTAATTAAAAAAAAGTTGCTTTCCTTTTAACTGGAGGCAAGGGATGCTGAAATTTAGATGTTTAAGTAAGAAACATTTCTAAAGTGTGATTATAGCTCTGTAAATAAATTGCCCAGCAAGACACACCAAGAACACAACTAATTTGCAATCATGAATTAATTAACAGAGAATAAAGTTATTGTATGAATATTTCATCTCAGTTATATGTTTTTCAAACGATATTCCTTGGTCTACAATTTTTAATAACGTTTTCATTAGGAAAAAATTTGATAACCACCCATGAACAAATATATGGCATCGAAAAGGAAAATTTAACTTTGGAATGGGCACCTTTTCTTAACATCACGATGTTTTGTGCCTCGTAAAATAGTAATTGGTTTTAATTAATTTTATTTAGAAAAATTGCCCACATACCTGAAACATTCACATATTTATTTCTGAACAGACTAGTTTTCAAACATTTGTAAGTTTGTATAAATTTGTAAAATCCGAAATCGTGAGCAACTCTAGCTAGTTTATTATTTTGTGATTGGATAAACAAGGTTTTGACTCTCCTAAGTTCTGTGCATATCAATCACCTATTGGGGGGGGGGGGCGTACTTATCAGTTGCATGTTATGTGCAAGTTACACCTTGCGAGAGTGGTTCATTCGCTGTTTAACTTCCGCCGAGAACAGACATACACAGACAAACACCAATCAATCGCCTTATAGTATCAGAATTCTTATTGGCGCAATGAAATGGGGTAGTAGCTTCATACGTGCATCACAACCAATAAGAAGAGAAAACTGTCGGACATGTGTACAGTACGTTGAATCCTAGCAAAAAGTCAACTTTTCCCGTGATAAACCATCATCTCTATTAATAAGGTAACGAGCTCTTTAGGGTTACTTCGATGGGAATTGTCGCCATTACAGCCTTACGCGTTCATGCACGTATGACGTAAGCCAGTGCAATTTGACATTGAACAGTTTCCTCTCCGACTTAACGTAGCTAACTGAATTGCTGGCCGAGAAATCCTGTTGCCTGTTTAAAAAAACGACTTACTTTTTTTTTTTTTACAGGCGGATGAGCGGGATGGGCTCAAGTAGAGTGGTTCCCAGGCTTGGAAACCGAGTTCAGACCAAAACAAATAAATATAAAAAACGGTGCAAAAGAGTCGTTCTGGTAGTTACTGGTGGCAGTTTACAAACATTGAAATGGCTTCACTGAACAAAAGGGAATATATGGGAAGGAAAAAAATACGAGCCTAATAAACATACACAACCACGACAGCAGACAAGTGAAACAGCTTTACTTCCGCGGTAATTTTTTTTTTTAATGACGAGCGTTATTTCTAAGGATTTAGCATTTCCAACATATGTAGTAAACGTTTACCAGTTTTTTTTATTCCCACTGAGTGATACACATGCATACGCCATAGGTAGAGACCTGAAAAATTCGCTGATTAATTTCGGGACAAGCTAGAATGCAAGACACGTGCGTTTATATAATTTCAACCATTGGTCCGCAGGGTGTTTGACGCCTCCTGGAGAACGCTGGCCCAATCGTTGCCTTCCATTGTCACAGCAGACAACCAACGTGCAGGTGATATCTGCATATTTGTCCATACGACTGTGCCGTCTAGCCTATAGGTCATTGAACTCGCGAATTTTTNCGTGCAGGTGATATCTGCATATTTGTCCATACGACTGTGCCGTCTAGCCTATAGGTCATTGAACTCGCGAATTTTTTCAGGTCTCTAGCCATAGGTAGAGGGCAGTGATTTTTCGCGAAATAATTTGGAGACAAGATACAGTTNCGAATTTTTTCAGGTCTCTAGCCATAGGTAGAGGGCAGTGATTTTTCGCGAAATAATTTGGAGACAAGATACAGTTAAAAGTACTGTCAGGTCGTGCAGCTATTTTGATTCTTTGAAGCATGTTCTAGTCCTTGTTGACTGTTTGCGTAAGAATCACGAAAGATCAGTGTCGGAGTTACGGAATATTGAGCGGNACATGTTCTAGTCCTTGTTGACTGTTTGCGTAAGAATCACGAAAGATCAGTGTCGGAGTTACGGAATATTGAGCGGCGGGTCAAATGCGGAAAAGAACACCAGCAGCCAATGGAGGAACGACAACGGTCGAGGAGTATATATAATACTGAAGTCTACCGTGTTCTCCGATTTTTTTTCTCGCGAGAAATCACTGGCCCTAATTACAGTCTATTCGCTATTATCTTCATACTTTTTTGAATCAAACCTTTGAAAAATCAGCTCATGTATGGCGGGTTTGGTTGTTTCCTGAATACGTAATGTTTCACAAGCGATTTATACGTCTTTTAACATTAAAGTAACTTATTTTTGGTTAAACTGAACTAATGTATAAATTTACAGGTAGGTTATTATAATATTCCATTTAAAGATTAACATGGATGAAACCAGAGGGATAATAGATGTGTTGGTGACGCTCAGTAAGAAATAGTTCTGATGCAAAATATTATTAAACTCAGCGCGCACGAATGAGGTGCGTTGTCCTTTTCACGTAATTTTCTAAACTGAAGTTGAGCTTCCAAAGCGGAGGAATAGCCTGAAAGTATAACTTCAGCAGGACGTTTTTTGTAAGTAACCATGAGTGTACTATACCTAAATATCTTCCACTCTATTTGGCGTTAAAAGTCAGTTTAGAGCGTTCAGTTAGTAGAAGTGTTTTTTTTTTGTTAGGTTCGTGTTGANCGCGGCAGCTGTCGTGTCAGGGGCTTCTGACTGGCCGGCTACCGGGCTTCCAGCCACACCCAGTGCCGTGCTGCGAGGGAGGGTCCGCCGAGCACGCTGTGCCCGTACAACAGGCAGGACACAGGAAGTGGCTTGGCGGGGTTCTTTCATGAGCCCAACTAAGAGAGGGGTATTAAGGTCCAAGTCACCCCCTCCCCCCTTTTCTGAATAGCCCTGAACCCCATTCCAGCTGGCATGATCACTAGGGGCACCCCAAATTTCGCAAAATGATTTCACGACCAGTTGTACTACGTAACACCTCAGCTCAGATGCACTTTCGTGATTGGATGGTTTCTTTGTTACGCGTCTTTGGGTGTCTGCCTGCGAATCAAAGACGCGCAGTGTTGAAGTTGCGTATAGTTCTGATTGGCCAGTTATACATGAGATGATCACGTAGAAACTATTTTCGAACACGGCAAGGTCTCGTTTAACCGAAACCGTTGACAGTTGCACCAGCGAGTGTTAGTTTTACCCACACATCGTGTGGCACGGGATGTGCTCTACGGTCTTTGTTTCCTTGCAGGTACGTTATTGACTCAGAGCTCACGTGGGCGTGTCTAATAAACTGTGATCCAGTTGAAAACGTAACAGAAATTTGCGTGAGTTTGAAGTCTAGCAAATGAATTCCGCAAGATTTGCTGGTCTCTGATTGCTGACTGGATAGGTAGATGATCAAAACAACACCTACACGTTATTCCACATGATGAATGCTACGAAAAGCGTCTAAATCAAAACGGTATTTGATCTCTCTCCCTCACGCCCCCACACTCTTTGGAGGCCGCGGTGGTGTAGTGGTTAGACTACTCGCCTCCCAACAAGGCGAACAGGGTTCGATTCTCGGCGGGTCACCCCCGGGATTTTCGCATGTGGGAATCGTTCTGGACGATGCCGCTGGTCGGCAGGTTTTCTCAGGGATCTCCCCCCCCCCTTTTCATTCCGACGCTGCTCCATACCTCGCTTCACCCTCATCTGCTCTCAAGACCTCAATGTTAAGAGCCGTCCAAATCTCTTCACTCACTCTCTCGCACACTCTCTCTTTCTCTCTACCTCTCTCTCGGGCAGGTTGCTGCAGCATTGTCGGAGGAATGGGAGGAATGCACACTTTGGTGTGTCGCTGCCTGGACGACAGAGTGGTTTGTTTGTGCTTGTTTACAGTGGCGTGAGAGTGTGTGCGCACGTGGGCGAGCGAGCGGTCATGTGCATTAATGGATGCGTCCGCGCGTGTGCGTGCGTGCGTGTCACATACGTGGCACAAGGTCCAACAGCGCCAATTATGCTTTTTAAACCTGCATTGAGTTCCAAGTCCATGGGCGGAAATCGTTCTACCCGAGTATTTTCGTGTAGAATTTGTAGCACTAGAATAGCTGAATTAGAAATTCAGAGGCAATACATCCGCTTGTTCCACGAACTCCGGCTGTACGAGCCAGCAAAATGGCTTCGCTAGACAGCAAAATGTTTGACCGATGTTCGCCAATCAGCGCCTGGAAACCTTACCGTCAGCCGGCAGCCCAGCGAATAGGGAACCTATCACAGCACCCAGCAGCCAATCAGACTCAAGACCTGTTCTCAGAGCCTCACGCAGACAGTTAGAGAATGGGTACACTTAAGGCATGGGGTACACCATCATTAAAATAACCACCACGCCATTTTGCTCTGAGCAGGGTATTGTAAATGGTTGCAAAAATTTCGTAGCACTAATAAAAAATAATGATTAATAGATAACTTGCAAAACTCTAACCGTTTACAACAGCTACTTTCAATCCCAAGCCCCGGATAGGGTTCTCATGAGGGATGTGTGACGGACACTGCAGTTAATTGTTTTCTCGGGGTATTCCCAATTTCTCCTCCATCTTCATTCCACTGCTGCTGCACACCTACCCCATGTTTCACATAATATATTATTTGGTCTGGCAGGATCGACGGTTCTCTCCATCGTGCAGGACAGCCTGTTGTCTGAAGACTGAATAACCTTCACAGGACATGTTGAATTGCTGGTTTATAGCATATTTCAGTTGTTTAAGGACAATCATTTCGGAACTACAACTATAGCTCTCTGGCAATATACAGGATGAGTACAAAGGAATACCTAACTTTGAATGTATATAATATCAAACAACCTACAACCTTGATTGACCCATCAAATGAACTGTGGAACCGTGACGTTTGTTTACCATACATTCATAAATGTTAAATGTGACCATCATGAGCGGCCCGAACGACATCTACGCAATAATCAAACTCGTTCCACGCTCTTGTCATCATGTCCGGTGTTACGGTTTCTAACTATGTTACATGGTTTCTAAACTGCCACATGTTACATTACACATATAGGGGTTTCATTTATGCGTAATGGTGTCCTATACACCCTGCACTGTTTGGTCCATCATCAATACATCCTGTATGCATGTATTGCATTTTTTAAATGTCTAATTAAATTGCGTTACCATTGATGACATGTAAAACGTAAAACCACAACATATTCCTAAAATCTAGAACAAAATTTGTCACTTAAGGCTCCCGTCTACCTGCCGCGCTAACTGGGTTGTAATGTGTTATTAATACACATCTTTAAAACTAACTGTTTAACTTGCGCACAGTTCGTTTCCACGCGAAAACAAATAGCAATTCCAACTATGACGGAATACAATATTCTACATCACGGACACTCAGTGTCGGAGTTACGTAACCCTGATTGGCTCAGTCAGGCAAGGAAACTGTCTCCCGATAAAGACTCGTGGCCAAAAACCAAAGGAAAACTGCACGTTTGCCTTGGGACATCGCAAATCGTTCCGCGAAAACAGTTGGCCCTACGGAAGGTGTATTTCTGCGCAACTAGCAGAAGGACTCTGCACTGAACTTCACCACAAACTTTCCGCCAATAAGATTACAGGGTCATAGCTTACAGTTTCATAGGAATATAACGGAGAGCTAACATACCAGTTATTAGTAGCCAAGCACGTAGCGCGACGGTGCACTTGTTGCGCGTGCCAGCGTCGACCTTATCGCCTTCTTAAGTCTTCTCCTTAAAAAAAAAAAAAAAGGAAAACATCTTCAAGTGGAAGGATGTCTTAAATGGCTTTGAAATCTTGAATAAGGAAGAACTAACTAAAATAAACAGATACTGCTGTTGAAACCGGGGATTATAAACGCAGCGCCCAAGACTGCAATCGAACCAGCTATCTCCGGATTCCTAGCCACGTGTACCGCCGGTGATGAATGGCGCTGCAAACTCAGCGGCACAATCGCAGCATCAAGGTTTCCCAACAGAGGCATCCCCACATGCAAGCAAATCATCACCACGCCGAGCTGAAACCCCGACTGAGTTTTATAACTAACGGCACCTCGTTTTCTTGGAAAGAGTTCCGCGGATGACAGACTTGAACACTTCTGAGTGATGCCGACGTAATATTACGTAATTTTCATTATTTGAAGACGCAAACGACAAAATATTCCTCCACCAGAAGTTTTCATAAGGTTCCCCCGCAACATTTTATCACGTCAGCAACATTAAACATTTAAATTGTTCAAGTGAGCGGGATGGATTGCATGTTTTTTCTACTTGGGAAATAGCATTTCGTTGGTATACTTTCAACTGGGCATTGTCCTGGCAGATAGCCGGCCAGTTATGAACGTTTCACAGTACAGTAAGCATTTCCGGTGTTGTGTGAACCAATAGGAGAGCTGTAAATGGGAACACAGAGAAGCAGAGTACTTATGAATTCAGAGGTGAAACAGCCGATACAGTACGTCTACTGAAATTACATTTTGGAATCCCCTGACTTTTCCCTGTTTCCCTGACGGTATCTAATCATTTCCCCTGACAGGGATACTGAAACCTTCCGATACCAAATTTTTCTTCATCGCTGACAGAACAAACACGCCATCAGTAAAGTTGCATGGAATTACACTGCAACAGACCAAGCAAGCGGTGCCAACATTTGATTCAGACCTTCGATATTTCTCGAGATACACGCTATTGACTTCACGAGTGCCCATTACAAACACACAAATGCTTTATTTTGTACGCATGTGTCACTTGGGAATTACTTATTCTTGCCGGTTCACAAACTTAAAGACTAAAATCTTAATAAAAAAAACATATGCTCCCAGTAACATAATCCTGTATTCGCATAACTAACAATTTCTGCAGAGTATCAATTATTTACATTTCCCCTGACCCAGGTGAAAATTAACTGACTTGTTCCTGTTTTCCCTGCGCTTCTACCGCGAACTCCAGAAGTACACGCCAGCAAAATTGCGCCAATGGCCTGCAAAATGTTGGAACGCCGTTCCCCAATCAGTGCCTGGCAACCTACTCGCCGATCGGCAGTGCAGCCAATAGAAAACATTTCGTAGCATGCAATGGGCAATAAGACGCAACGCCCGTCCCCAAACGCCATTTTGTCTCTATATACTTACATAAAGTCCATTCACGGTCAATTCCGACTTCTCTGAATCTCTGCTAAAGTTCTACTTCCAGCATATTCCTCCGCCTCATGCAAACGAACCCTAACCGAGTCTACATAATTACGCCAAAGAGACAACGCACCATATCCGTGCGCACTCACCGTAATAATACTTCCCATAAGAACTATTTCTTACTGGGCATTACCAAAACACCTATTTTCTTACTGTATTTATCTCACTTAAACTATGAGCGAAATATTGTAATTTATTGATAAAATATAAGTAAAAGTTCAACTGAACCACAAGTAAGGTACTTTTATGTTAACAGGCGTACAAAACGCTTGTGATACATGGCATAGGAACTAGCCAAACACTTCATACATGGGATGATTTTTCAAAGGTTAGATCCAAAAGTGCGAAGAAACCGCTAATAAGCTATACTCTCTGACAGAGTGCAGCAGAAATAATTCCCATGCGTTCGAGAGTATAGGCGACTCTCTGCTAGCTTCTCTAAATTCTCAGTAAATCTGCACCGCACTCAAAATGTTAATGTCCTGCTTGCACAACTGCTGTTACCTTGTATTTACTGGCTGCTCACTGACAGAACAGCCAGCAAAATATTTTGTTCAGTAAGCAAAACGTGAAAAAACAACAAAACTAATTTTGTTCAACTAACAAAATACACACTTGAACTAATAAAACCTCTTGTGTTGGGCCAAAAGAAATTATAGACTGTCAACAAAATATTTCGTCGAATCAACTGAACACATTTGTTTGGCCACTCATTTGATGGCCTTCCTTCGAAAATACGGCTGGAAGTGTTTTTCTGACCAGGATAAACTATTATTGTTCGGCGCTGACAAAAAAAAAGTTCATTTCCCTAATAAGATATTAATTAGATAAAGCCTACCAGATTCAAAGCTGGCAAATCGTCGCATAAGTTTGTTGCACTAATTATGTACGCTCATCTGTTCTACACTATAAACGTGTGTAAGGAAAAACTGACTGACTTACACGTCAACACCCAGCCTCAATTATTGGTTCCAGAAACACGCAATTTGGAGGAAACATTCATTATGTAATGAAGGCAGCCACCACGAAAGAATTTTTCTAAATTCAACCCCTAAAAAAGGGGGGTTAAATGTGATCAAAAGTTTGCATGGAAAAAAATATTAGATGCTCCTATTAATACGAAACTTCCTGAAAGTACAGTAAAAAAATAAATTATCAAACACGTGTATTACCAATTTTTGATAAATAAACCCAGAATTAAACCTTTCAACCTTTGAAGGGGTCAAGTGAGGAGGTGGCAGTTCAATGTTTGAATGGAAAAAAAAAAAATTATAAAGTCCTATTATTTCGAACCTTCATAAAAGTACCGTAAAAAAATTAATAATCATAACTACGTTTCACGGTCTCTTAGAAATAAACCCATATTAATGCCTTTATTTTAACTGGAAACTTCGTAAACATATTCTATTAAATGAATAATTAAATATAGACTTTGTCCACGTGGAATTCATGCTTTCGTTACAATATGACGATAAATACGTCGCAGGGGCAAACTCTAATATTCGCAGGAGTTCCACGTGAAATGCTGGCGTGAAACATCACCCCTCAGAATGGCTGTTTTGATGCAACTCTCTAAAAAGGTTAAGAACGTTGTTTACAATGAAGTATTGTAAAAACACCAACTGATATGTTGGCACGGCCAATTACAAATAACATCCAAACTTAACAACTACAATTTTCTTATTTTTTGAAAATACGTATTCTATTTTCAAGATATACTTAATATTAAAAATAATATTGTAACGAAAACGTGAATTCCGTGTGGACAAAGTCACAGGCAAAGGCGCATATATATATATATATATACACACTAGCTGACCCGGCAAAGGAGCTCTGTGGAAGATGACGGAATATAAAATTAACAAAACACCAAACATATATAATTTTAATTCATAAAAATTTATTGAAAAATATATAATTATTTACGCAGCAAAAAAACAATATCAATTCCTTNAAAAATAAAAATTTTGTTCAAACAATAAAAAAAAATTGTTTGGGGGTGGCCACCCTTATTACTTAGGGGTGTAAAAAATAGATTCTCAGTCCTACCGAGTATACATAAAAAATTTCATAAAAATCTGTCCAGCCGTTTCGGAGGAGTTCAGTGACTAACACTGTGACGGGA
>NQII01000188.1:575630-634262 GCA_002778355.1 Clitarchus hookeri | reverse complement strand
AGAACCGTCACTTCCACCAACCACCCGCTACTGGGAGTTGGCCACCGGACGTGGGCGTGGGCATCCAGACCCACGTCATTAGCATCCACCGCGTCGGGAGAGAAGGACCGGGATATCATCAAATACGTTTACACCTGAGCCTACTTAACAAGCACCGCAAAACTGAACAACCAAAAAAAAACTTGTACACCGCAGTGCTGATGATACGACTATAGTACACTCACGATCACTTCCAACTTTTCTGAAGTCAGGCTAAAGTTCTACTTCCATGATATTCTTTCGCCTCGTGCAAACACGGGTTAACCAAGTCTGGAAAATTGCACCAAAGGGGCAACGCACCGTATTCGTGCGCACTCAGTGTGATAATATTGTTGCACATGAACTATTTCTCATTAGGCATTACCAAACAACTGTTGTCATTGTTTATGTATATATTGAATACAAATGAAATATTATAATTGAGACATATATATATATATATATATAAGCCAAATTTCAATTTAACCAAAAATAAGGCACTTTTACGTTAACAGAAGTATGAAACGCACGTGATACATGACGTATTTAGGAAATAACCAAACACGTCATACGTGGGGTGATATTTCAAAAGTCAGATTTAAAAAGTGTGAAGAAGCCGCGAATAGACTATAGTGGAATTTTTTACACCTCTTTGACACGAATGCCTCATTGCTAGAGACCTGAAAAATTAGCTGTTTCATTTCGGGAAAAGCTAGAATTCAAAACCTCATACGTTTGTGTTGCTTATTCTATTGGTCCACTCGTTAGTTTACACCTCCTGGACAACTCTGAGCCAATAACAAACACACAATAAAATGCAGACCGAATCACCGTCTTCTGCTAATACAACAAGCAACCAATGAACAGTGATATTTGCATTATTTCACATACGACAATGGAGTATAGCCTACGGGTCATTGAACTCACGAATTTTTCAAGTCTCTACTCATTGCAGTATCATAAAGCACAAAACACGTTGCTCACTGGTTGCAAGGCAAATGGTGAGCACAAGGAACAATATGTACCAAAAAAATGCTTGATTGCAACACTTGAACTCGGAAATCGATAGTATGGGAGGGAGGGTCACCTGTTTATCGCGAAAATATTTCACGACTCGTTCTCCAAAACACGTTAGTTTGGGTGGGTGGTTTTATCTCGCACGCGTCGTGTCTGCCAGCCAATAGCGGACGTTCAGTGTTAGCGTAAGTTAATTCTGATTGGCCCAGTCGAGTAGTAAATATTTCTCACAAAGACACGCTGCCAATAGCAAAAGGAAATTTGAAAGCTTGCACGTAAGAAGCTGAAGTCTAGCTTGAGCATAAATCTTTTCGCCAAAAATAGGTGGCCCGGCCCTATCGATAGATATCGACAGATATATCATCGAACGGGTTAATGGAAGTGTTTTCTTTTATAAATTACACGTAGCTTCCTTCATCACGCTGCAAATACAGAAATGCAAAGTTGGGAACTTTGGCACACATTTGTCTCTTTCCTGAACAAATATAGGACACATACCATGAATGTACGGAGAAAAACTTTATTATAAGTAGGGTCAGTGACTTTTCGCGTAAAAACCTGGAGAACACGGTAGACTTCAATACTACATACACACCTCAGGCTGTTGTTGTACCTCCACTGGCTGCTGGTGCCGTGTGTCCGTCTTCGACCAAGCCACTCAGGACTAAGTAACTCCGACACTGAACCTTCGTGATTCGCGCGCAAACGGTTAACACGGGCCCACAACATTTTTTTTAGCCAATCAAAGAAGCTGGATGACCCTACAGTGCTTTGGACTGTATCTTGTCTCGAAATCTTTTCGCGAAATATCGCTGCCCCTAACTATAAGGCTGTTCACGGTAAAGTGAGCATTTTTGAAAGACCTGCTTAAGATCTACGTGTATGAAACATTGTGTATTCTTTCGCCATATGTAAAATTAACACTGTCACGGGCCTGATCACTTTATTCATGCGTCGGTAAAATCAATCTGTGAAAATATTGGAAAAGTTAATACATTGCAAATCTGTTAATTCTTACACTTAGATGCAGTAGAAAAACAGAAAGCACGAAAAGTAATTTCAGTTTTCACAAATGCTTACCTAACACTTCTGATTCGACGCTAAGCCACGGAACTACTTTCCCTGCGTCGTTACCAACGTTAATGGGCTCATGTCACTCAGTGCTCCCGTTAAAATATATGCAGGTAAGAGAAGTGGTATGTTTCAAAGGTTGATTACAAAAGTGCTCACTTAGTTGTGAACAGGCTTTAAACACTTTAACCAAGCGTCAGTCGAGTGGAAACGTGAAATTGTTCCGCGCCTAGATGTGTCACAAATATCTCAATTTGAACTCTAATGTATATAAAGAAAAAAATTAACAACTTGTGTTGCTTTAAGTTTGAAAATTACACTCGTATAAGATTTATTCTACTCAGGTTAGGAACAAAACGAGATATTTATTATATGGAAAAGTTTGGCTTAGGGAAAATTTCCCCCGTTAGGTGCGCAGTGTTCCAAAAGAAAACTTTCTATTCAAATGTTAAGCTGTGTGAATAATGAACTTGAAAGAATTTACTTGGTTACGAAGTTATTTATATTTGATTTATGATTATTGCAGTCATCCTGTTTTTTTAACGTAGAAAATAGAGAAAATCTGGTACCCATGCGACACTAGCGCTTACATAGTTGTGAAAATGTTTGCTTGGTAAACTTATAACATTGATCTTCCCAACCTGGGTAGAAGTGGCCTTAAATCGTAGTACGTCAGGACTGAGAACAATTATATTTAATCGCTACCAACTTAAGTGGAGGCCAACATGTCAGTGTGTACTGGAGCAAACATGCAGTTTAAAGGACAGTGATATTCTCTTTCCTTCAAAATCGACCTGAGAGATTTTTGCGGCTCGTTGAGTTGAGTTCAGAGATTTGGGCGGCTCTTAACATCGAGGTCACGAGAGCCGATGAGGGTGAAGTGAGACGAGGGCGGAGCAGCGCCGGAACGCAAGGGAGAGGGAAACGGGAGATCCCCGAGAAAACCCACCGACTAGCGTCATCGTCCGGCACGATTCTCGCGTGCGAAAATCCGGGAGCGACCCCGCCGGGAATGGAAACCTGTTCGCCTAGGTGGGAGACGAGTAGTCTGACCACTACGCCACCGCGTTTCCACTGACCGGCGGTGATCACAATCTGAAAACTCGACTACGATTGGTCCAGCACACGCAGAACACGTGCAACAGCACAGACTACAAGCGCAGCACAAACCTGGAAACTGCAATCGAAATAGAAACCACGGAAGTTGACACGAAACAGCCCTGGAAATAAAAGGAAACTATGCTCGAACGATTTGTGCGTGCGTATGTTGGTAGCGTGGCAATGAAAAATAAAAATTGTTTATAGCTTAGTTTACTTTTATGCCTGGGTAGTGACATGTAAAAATATCGACGAAAACGAACTAATATCAAACTCTACACAGTTCATCTTAAGGTGGCCGCCTGGGTAGGCGGCCGAACGGCGTGCAGAGCTCCAGCAGAAAACGTTTGATTAAAAAAACCGTCCAACGTGTCGGAGTAAGGTCTGCTTACGTATAGCATTTAAGAAACATTACGCATCTGTATACGTTTTTCAGTTCTTCCATTTCCCTCTAAAGCATGTTTCTGTGATAGTGAAAATGGCTCAAACGGGTGTTTTCATGGTCATTTTTTAAGTATGTACATTCCGGTATAAAACATTAAAAAAGTAATAGGGACGCGCATCAAACCTTTATTTTTATTATTACGTCATAAAATGGCAGGGTCTCCGCTGAAAGTCTCATAGAAGCGCGTTATCGACGGCAAGACAGCACGCCAGTTCAGTGTCATCGCGTAGAGGCGATGAGAGAGTTGATGTGCATGTCTCGGCCGCCCCTAGCACTTTTTGGCCTCAGACGTGCAAATTAATCGCGTTTTTCCTATTTTTTGGTTTTTGGCCGTTTTTCAGCGCGCTCTAGCGGCTAAACGGTTGATCGTAGAAACAAATGTCATGTACATAAAATATAGCAAATTTTGTCTACTTTCTTTTTGTATAGAGTGGGTTTTTCGAGAAAAAAAAACGCATAGTTAGTGAGATATAGGTGAAAACCCAAAAAAATGCCAAAATTTACACGTTTTTTGCAAAAAAAAAACATGTTTCCGGGCAAAATTAGTGTTGACAAACCTCAGGTTCATGTTCAGCTACCCAAAAAAAAAACATATGTACCAAATACCACGACTACAACAAAACTTTCGCCTATTTTCTCTTTGTGATGCTCTGTCGCTTAGACTAACCTCTGTATCCTCAAGTACTGTGTGGTTCTGTGTTAGATCAATTGCAACAGACGCCGGTCCTGGGTTGTGTTGTGGCCAGGGTTCACCGTTGCTCGCAGTCGTGAACACCACTGTTCCGCTCCGAAAGGTTCCCCAGCGAAGAGACCGCAGCCACATTAAAAGGAGGGACGGGCCCATCTCTCCCGCAGCACACGTGACCGCAAGCGATCAGCCTATTGTCTTCCCGACTGGTTCCATCCCCCCTCTCCCCGCGCAGGGATCACGGCCGTAAACGATGTGCGTGGTATAGGCTGTTCACCGTAAAGTGAGCACTTTTGATGCCTCAATTACTTTTTTCATACCAGCCATTTTTTATCCTTCTACCATGTAAGTAATAAACACAGTGTATATATTTCCCCGGACTTGAAAGTTAACGTGTAAGGCTACAATAAAATATGCTTGTTGACTATTATTTTTAATGAGAGGGGCTTCAAAAAGTGCTCACTTTACCGTGAATACCCTATAGAAAGAAAATCCCATCAGCTCTTGGTGACCGGGTCTATGCAAAGCGAATGGTGAAAACGTATTACACTCTGCAGAAACCAGAGATCTTAGTTTTATTGTCTCACATCGTAATGATGGTTTGCTACGAATCTACAGCTGGCAATGTTTATTTGCATCAGCTCCCACGCAAACAGTTTACTCCGTTCACATTCCTGCAGATCCCTTACGTTCACAGCCTAGTTCTATAGTCTATAGGTTGTTCAAGGTAAATTGAGCGGTTCTGAATGAGTGAAGAGATTTCTGGCGGCTCTTAACAGCGAGAGCCGATGAGGGTGATCGAGCTGAGTGTGGAGCAGCGCCGGAATGAAGGGGCGGTGGAAACGGGAGATCTCCGAGAAAATCCGCCGACCAGCGGCATCGTCCGGCACGGTTCCCACATGCGAAAATCCGGGAGTGACCCGGCCAGGGATTGAACTCGGTTCGCCTTTGTGGGAGGCGAGCAGGCCAACCGCTCAGCCACCGCGGTCCCAGCACTTCTGAAAGTCCTGCTTAAGATGTACTTGTCGGCACATTGTATATTTTTCCGACTTGCGTAAAATTAACGTTGCTACGGGCGTGATAACTTGAGTCATGCGTCAGTCAAATGAAGCTGTGGAATTATTAGGAAAGTAAATATTTTACTAATATGCTAATTCTTACACTTGCGTTCTTTGGAGAAGGAAAAGAACTAATCACTTTATTATTCGCATATGTTTACCTAACACTTGTAATTGAACGTTAAGGCGCGGGACTACTTTCCCTCCGTTGTTGCCAACTTGACTGGGTGATTTTCAGTTAGTGTGGGTGTTAAAAATGCATGCCGGCAGGGACAGTGACGTTCTTCAAAGGTTGATTTCGAAAAATGCTCAGATGAACGTGAAGGGCATATACCACACAGTACTTGAGAGTACAGAGGGTAAATAGTCACGTAACTCTGCGGTCTCCGGCCCGCACGCGCCAGCGAAATAGCTTCACTGGCCAGTAGTGTTTTTTTGGAAAGCCGTTCGCCAAACAGCGACACCTAGCGTCCTAGCCAGCTGGCGTTCCAGCCAATTAGGAACATTTCCCTGTGTGCAGTAGACAAGACAGTAAGACGCAAGAGCCGTTCCCAGAGCCCCGCGCAGCCAATCAGAGAACGAGTGCGCTCACGTCAAAGAGACCGCCATGCCATTTCGTCTCTGTGTTCTTACCTACTCTATGGCTCTACAGTCTTTCCAGACTCTGTATGGGCTTTCATCAGCGGCTCAGGAACATGTGGATATAGGGAGGGGTACACGGTACCTTCCTTCTTTCCAATTTTGTAAGTGGGGTACAACGATACAATACATCATATGTATCCCCGAAAAAAATTACATTTTTGTTACGCCCTTTAGTACTTCGGTCAATCGTGTAATTTTAATTGCAGCAAAATTTTACGTCGTACTGCAACAGAAAAATTTTGTATCATGTTCACATAGGAATGAAGGAAAAGATTACTCAAGAAATGAAATTTTGATCATTAGAATGTGACTGCGGCTATGCTTGAAACGAAGAGGCGCCCTTAACTTAAGGCTGTACAAGTGCTTACAATTATTGCCTGTGTTTTTAAGATATTCCACAGTTTTGTGATATATCAATAAAGTTTTCATAAAAATGCCAAATCAGTTTAAAAATAACTTTCACTTATTCTTTTAGTGTAATTATGGGCATTTTAAACTTAACGTTTGTGCCAAACAATGTTCAAGAAGTTATACGAGCACAATGTTTGATTTCAGCTAAAGTGTTGCTAAGACATAGGAATACCAGCGGTTAGGGTTTAACTTCTAGCTATTTTGAATTTAAATTTTATTGTAAAACTTAAAATAAACGATAGTAAAACCACTCAAAGAACTTTCATGAAATTTCTTTACCTTATTCTAATGACATTGGCAATTAATTTCAACTGTAGCTATACATTTTTATTTTGCAAAATCTTGAAACTTTTATGGCAAGCCATAAATTAGAAATTGCCATAACTTCCGTAGTTCATATTTTGTAAATTGATTTACATGGTTTCTTCTACTTTCATGAAACTACTTTTTAATGCATTGACACAGAATGATAAAATACGGTAAAATATGGAAAGTAATTTTCGGCACTTGAACTCCCTTCTGGTTCAAAATTTTGTATAGGGAAATACATGTTAACGAAGTTCTGTTTTTTGGCGTTCCTGCTAACTATAGCGATAACGCCAGATACTTTTTTGAGCAGAAAATACGTGCCTCTTTGCTATCGAAGCCTTTTCACATTAATTTATACACCCCCCCCCTTCTCCTTTCACTCCACCACACGTACACACGCCTTAAAGATGTTCCATTGTCACTGACTTCCATTCTAACATTCTATCATACTATCTATCATCTGTCATTATACAAACACAGCCGTACCAACACAATGCTACCTCCACAATGTCTCATATCAGTTCCTATTTTTATTATTTTTCTAATCGTTTCATTCTATAGTACGATTTTTTAAAGTCATCCTTCAGTGCCTGTTCCATTAGCACATCTCAACTACGATTCATATGTTAAACATATGTTCTCTAATTTTTCATGCTTAAACTCCTTATGTTATTATTATCACCTAAAACAATCGAGTATTTTTCCCTAAAGTGAAATTTGAAGGCTCCATAAAAATACAGTCAAATTTAACAATATTATGTGTTGGAATTATTGTAGTGTTGTTTTTCACCTAACTTGTACGATCATTCATTACTGTTGCTACTTAATATCTGTAATACTGTATAAAAGTAAAATCTGCTATAATATGTTGTTTTGGTACAGCTGATTGTTAATTACCACTTCACATTTTTCAAACTACTTGCGAAGCCATTATTACCTGAACATTTTAATCAGGTTTCATTGAAATGGCGTATGAGAGTATCGACAGAGCCTTTATTTCGCTAACAGTATGGCCATTTTCCAAGCCACGTTTTACTGGAAAAGAGGGATATTTTAATAATACGTAATAAACACAAAGTATATTTCTAAATTACACTTTATTTCCTCTTCAAGTAACTGTTTCAAAACAAGACACCCACACCTGATCTGCCTACACCGAGAGATATGACTTTGTATTGTTACACTGGACTATCGTTAGGAAGAACGTGGGCCAGGTCCAGCCATCCTGATTTAAGTTTACCGTGATTTTCCCGAGATCACTCCAGGTGAATACTGGGATGGTTCCATACTACAAGCCATAGCTGCTTGCTTCCTCGAACTTTGGTCTGACATTAATAACCCCTCCTTCGACGAGAACATTCAGCCGTTGTTTAAGAATTATTCCATACCATTTTGCAGCTGAGTTTGCGACGCAAAGTTTTCTCTAGCTGGAACACAATTTTCCGCCTCTTTTCATTCCCAAGTTACTAATAAATGCTTTTTCTCGAATATCATGGTTAGACTGTTCTATCAAAAAACATACTGAAGTCTAATGAGACCGAACTTCATAAACTCTATGTGATAATCTTTTTATCAAGCAGCTCATGCGTTTTTTATACATCTTGGGATGTTTTATACATCCCTACAAGATCATTTCCTTGTGTATAACCCGGATTTTTGCAAGTGGGAATCGTGCCGTACGATGCCGCTGGTCGGTGGGTTTTCTCGGGGATATCCCTTTTCCCCCCACCATTTCATTCCGGCGCTGCCCCATACTCACCTCGCTTCACCTTCATCGGCTCTCAAGAATTCGATGTTAAGAGCCGCCCATATCTCTCCCATCACTTCACTCTATTATGTGTAACAACGTAAAAATTCTTGCACGGTTTAAAGCCTTAAACTTTTGAAAACAAGCAATTGATGCAACTTTCTGTTTTCCTCGAGAAACACTCGTTCCACCCATATAAATAAATGCCGATGGCAACGATAACATGGAAACGGCTGTGATAGCTATATATCAACGCGATATATATTCCGACAAATACAAATTACATACCGTGTTTTAGCATCCGTGTTTGCGATGTAGGTTCAGGCAGAAGGTTGGTGGCTCGAAGTTACTTACAAGCCGCGAGGCAGGCAATATTTTTGCTCCTGGATAAAAGCCGTACGCGCGCATGCCTGTGTAGAGATAAGCGTCTCGGGGAAACGGCATGCACATCGTTCCTCATTCGGCAAACAAATGACGGCGGGTAAGAATTCCTCTCAGTTTAACTGCCGGGCTGCGACTTTAACCCCTGCACGCTCATTGCCGGAGACGCCGCTAGATGGCATCTCCCGCCGGCGCCCACGTTCTCGGCGAAAGACGAACAGTCCTTCGAGCTCGTCCGGCCAGTTCCTCGTAGCTTGCAGAGCGCGACCGGGACTTGAGAAGCGGTTTTGTTTGAGTCGCCAAGGGGCGCCGTCGAGGAGAAGAAAGGCCACTGCCCCCTCCATGCGACCAGACTGTAACGCAATCTATCAAATCCTATAAAACCATTCGCACGCCGTTGGCGCAGACTTCTTGTTTCCGGATAAAGGAAGGGGGCGAGGGTGTATGTCGGTGACCGTATCGAAACTCATTTCAATTTTCTCTCTCTCTCTCTCTCTCTCTCTCTCTCTCTCTCTCTCTCTCTCTCTCTACCAGTCACTGTGCTTGTGGTAATGCACGAACTTAGGAATGTGTCGCACTATATCAAAATTATCAGAAAAGTCAGAAAAGTACAATTTATGTTGTACTGTTACGCGCGGACAGCCTCGGCGCAGTGGAAAAGGGAGGGGGGTGAATAAGGTCCTTCCCCTCAAAGGCGGAACCTCTACTCTACGTCGCCAGGCAGGCTGGGTCCATGATTGACAGCTGACTTAAATTGCTTACCCTCTACCCCCACCCTACTGCTGGAGGGGTCTGTGGCTATTGGCTATTGAAAGAACTTTCTGGCCATCCCCTCCTTTGGCGCAACCCGAATGTGATCAATGTTATCGGTCAGGGCACCTACCCCTATAAATACCGTCGCATCCGGGAGGTCGGCGGTCTGTGAGTGCCATCTGGCGAATGGTGAATGCATATTAGGCCATCGAAGGACGTTGAAGAAGAGAACCAGTGAAGAATGAGGGAGAGAGAGAGAGAGAGAGAGAGAGACTGCGGCGGCTACGAGAGAGAGTGCTCGAGTGCTACGGAGGGCGATGTATCCGACAAGTGGAGGGCTTCTATGCGTGGCAGCGCCTGGGGCAACCCAGAACATTCCGGACAGGAGAGACTGGAGATTTCTGGATTCAAATAAAGTGGGATGTAATAAACTAGAGAAACAATCTTGGATGTAAATACTGTACATGTTAGATATTAACTATATAATTTCTAATAGTATTTCAACATGTCTTAATTAACTGTTTATGTATTGATTTTTAACTATTTGATTTGTTAATTTCTGTTAGGTTTCGGACGATTATGTAAATATAAAGCTGTATATAGAAAGTGATAGCAATTGTCAAGATATTAAGTTTGGAGTGTTTTTTGTAATTGTTTGTAAATAAATTAGGAAACTATTAACTCTTTTGTTTAATTAAGATGTCCATTCCTTAAAAAAATTGGCTATGCCAAGAGGCTTTAAAAAATTGTAACAGAATGAAAGATTGCATATATATTGTAACATTGTAAAATATTTTGCTAGAATATACTTGTTTTAAAAAATCAATTAATAAAAGTATATTTTCTATAAAAAAAAAAGCGTATTTCAGTTCTGGATGCATCACCACAATTAGTAAAAAATATATTTTACAAGTAAGACAATCATTATAATAACCATGGTGTTATGTAATGAAAATTAGTATTAACGTTTACAAATATTTTTAGTAACTGGTTTTATGCACATACATTTCAGTAATAAAGTTAAAAATTTTCATGTTTCAAATGGGTAAGCATAAAATAAATAATTAGCAATATCTGTACACATTAGTACTTATTTTATTACATAAACCGGAGTAATTGTCATGACTGCGCCATTTCAAGAAGCTTATTTTGCAAAATACACTTTCTGAAGTATCCAGACTTGAAAGACACTTTAAATTGTTATTGAAATGGACTAATGAAAATATAAAAAAAAAAACAAGGTACGCAGTTTACAATACGTTATTAATAACAATTACCAACTGAAATTTGAACTGACCACTGTTTATCAACTCTAGGGTGGTGAATTTGGGGGGGGGGGAGGTGGCGACTCTTCCCCCCCCCCCCTTACTCGGCGCCTATGTTACAGGCTTTCCTTACGTTACAAAGAAAAGAGTAAAACATACCCTTCACCTCCTCCGCTCCCCCTAGACACTCTCTGGAACTTGTTAACATTTGTTCATAATTGTCGACCAAGAACAGTTTTAAAAAGTCACGCATTTTCTTTTTTGTGTTCCAGATTTACATCTTATTAAGACACAGACCAGAGTCTGAATTTCCATATTTAAGAAGAGTGGCCGAGTTTGGCGATGGCCAGTATGATTTTTCATGTCGCTCCTGTTCATCCTACTGCTTTATAATAATATTACTTCTCCCTCGTGTCTCACTTCATGCCATGCCTGCAGGAACGACGAATATATGCCATTCGCGATAAAGTGAGCACTTTTGAAAGCCGTCTCATTTGGAATAATAGTCAATAAATATATTTTATTGTATCCTAGTGAGGTGGAATAAACACACTGTTCTTATTACTTACATGACAATATTTATTTAAAGAGGTGTTTAAAGGATAAAAAAACAGCTGAAAGGAAAATGTAACAAGGGCCTAAATAGTGTCCACTTTACCGTGAACTGCCTACACCTACAATTGCGAACTGAACAATGCTGTCACTTACGTGTAGGGGCCACCCCTCCCCAACCCTATTCCAGGGCCTAGTAGCCGACAGACGATGGTCTATAGGGAGAAAAGTGGACTGTCCTAGGATTCGTGACACGCTGCCATGCATATCTCAAGCTGCTATCCTATTTCGTTAGGTCAATGAGGATTCTGCTACCTACGCGAAAGTAAGGTGTTTGGGATTGACCTGCAAAGAACTCATCCGAGTTAAATACTTGATCGTCCAATTATAAAGCCAACCTCCCGTGGCGCCGCCACGCCGGTTAATGCGGGAGTTTCCGGGTTCGAATCCTAGGTAAGGCATGAGTTTTGGTTTAAGTTAGGTCATAAGTTTGTTTGTAGACCGTCCCCTGATAAGACTTCAAGTATAACAGCGGGGGAAGTTATTAAGCCCTATACAATACAATACAATCCAAACATAAAATAATTAACTGGCTAGAGTACTGCTGAAAAGATGTTAGCCTCAAAAATTTTAGCTTTTTTTTTCAATGACACTAACTATACTTTATCACAGCGTACGTTGACCCTTTCAGACCCAATTTAATTTATGGTTTCAGGTGTTGCGAACAAAAAATTGTAATGAGGCACGCTGTACCTACGTCGACACAACACTCGTTTCGTTGTCACAACCAATGAACTGTAGGCTACATTTTAAGCTACAGTTATATGAACCAATTACGACGTAGACCAGTAAGACGGTGTGCGAATCATTTACCCACAGGTAAGATCATTCGTCACTGAGGTTCGCAATGTGCAGTACGGACCAAAAATTACGTACACGTACGTAATGTACACGATTGTGTACACTGGGTGTGCACGGATCAGAAGAATGGCGGTAGGGCGTACCCATTATCCGATTGGCTACGCGAGGCAGTACGGGAACGGTTCTTGTGCCCGTTTCATTGGCTGCCGCGTCCGGCGAGAAATGCCGCACTGGCTGGGCTGCCGACTGGTGAGTAGGTTCCCCACGTGCGCGCTGATTGGCTAACGGCGTCCCGACATGTTGCTGGCCAGTGACGCCGTCTCGGTGGCGCGTGCAGCTGTTCGCGGTACAAGCTGCTGTTCCGCTTCTGTATCTTAAAGCACTCTGTCTCCGAGAAGTGTATCCAAAACAGCGTGGCTCGCTGTAGGAATTACTTTCACATTTGCAAGACCGATGACTAGGGCCAGTTACTTTTCGCGTAAAAATCGGAGCACACAGTAGACTTCAATACTATATACACACGTCAGGTTGTTGTTATACCTCCGTTGGCTGCTGGTGCCGTGTCCGTCTTTGACCAAGCCACTCAGGACTAAGTAACTCCGACACTGAACCTTCGTGATTCGTGCACAAACTGTATAACACGGGTCAGAAATTTTTTTTAGCCAATTACAGAAGCTGGACGACCGTACAGTGCTTTGGACTGTATCTTGTCTCGAAATATTTTCGCGAAATATCACTGCCCCTACCGATAACAAATTTGGTCACGACGTTTAAGCTCCGCTGGAACTACTATCAGTATTTTACAATTCTTAGATGCTGTACACAATCCCGTCTGATTGCTGTTCGTGTGTTTATAGTTTTGTCGCGTTAGGGGTGCCGGAATATGGTTGACGCAGGCGTATTTTATCCTCATTACAAAATTCGGTTATCAATAAATAAATACAAAGAGTTCGAAAATAATGACGTTACTGGCAAGACCGGCTGTCAGCGAGGCGTACCACTCGTTCCTTCACCTTCTGCCAGTAACGGAATATTGAAAACTTGGTAGAGCACGAGTATAGTGCTGATGACTTTCCATTATCTGGGAAAACGTTTCTCGACGGCCCTTTTATAATATAAAACACCAAATATAATGAACCAGATATGACGAGAAAAAGTGACAGCCACGTTAGGATGATAACTAAATTCCATTACTCTGAGTAACAAGTATTTAAGTATTTCTCTTAATTTCATAAAAGGTAATTGAGTTGAATTAAAAAAAAAAAATCAGGAAATTCCCAAGATTGGCACAGCGGAGTGCGTTACACCGGTTAAAAAAAAAAAATAACTTTCATATTAATATAATTTTATCTTTTGTGCTGAAATTTTTTGTCCTTCGTACGTCATTTCGAAGCAGGCAGGGAAATTTTAATTACGTTGATGACTGCCTACGTTAAAAAAAAAAAAAAAAAGGGATCGCCGAAACACTAGCAGTCAAGAGCTGTATGCAGAGAAGATATTTTAATTATCTTTGCAGTTCTGGTCATATCCATCCCTTGAATTGCTTCTATGATGATACTAACATTAGCTAACTGGTGCTACATAGTAAAATACTTCATCAAGGGTAACGATTTAAAATTCATGGCAATGGCTGTTTTAAGTTTAAGCCTCGTTTCGTATTTGGAAAAAATTACGGCCAAAGCTGTACCTTTGAGAGCACCTGGAACCGTTAAGGTTGTTTAAAGAGTCAAAAATTTTTATAATTTGATTTTATAATTTTGTGATACATCCAATATTGCCTAACGAAAGAGCAAAAAAATTCTAGGATAATTTTAAAATTAAATTAACACACTTTTGGAGACTTTAAGCATGTACCTTACGCGACACAACATGAAATCTTTAATACATCTCGTTAGAAATCAAAATTATTTTTGATGTCAAAGAAACACCTAAACAATATTTACAAATTCCGTGTGTAGCTCACCTATAGTTTAATTTAAGTTTTATAACAAAATTCAGTTTTGAAATAGCAAGAAATCGAACCCCTTACTGCAGGCGAGCCATGCGAGTATTTGAATGTATTTACGAAAGAACATTTATTGTCATTTCTATTACCTAAATACTTTATGTGAAAACAATCCTTGAGTGTATATATATAGTATATATATAGTATATATATATATATATATATATATATATAAATTTAAATTTGTTTGGCCAAATTAGGTACAAAGACCTAAAACACAGTATTTTCGAAACAGAAAAAAGATCTATGTAATTTAATAACAACCTTAAGGTACCCGTCTACCTGGCGCTTAAACTAAGTTGCAGAGTGTTTGAAGAACTCATTTTTCCAAGAAACTTGTAAACGTGCGTCCAATGTCCTGTTCTAAGAAAATAACATACACTTCAGGCGAGGGCTGTTGAGTAGTTTCGAGACGTAAAGCACATTAAAGACACCATTTTTAGAGCACTCCAAAACGGCTTAAAAAAACGGCATTTTCAAAGCGCTGTATCTCAAAATATACGCGTCAGATCCATTCAAATCTACTGAAGGGCCCTGCATTGAACCTTCCTGCAGACTTTCCATCAATAAAATAATAGGGTCACCGCTGAAAGTCCCACAGGTACACGCGGTGCGACGAGAACACTGCACACCGGTTCACAGTCGTGCGCTTAGCGGCGATGGCGCATTTGATGCGCGTGGCGGTGTCGCCCTTATCGCTCACGCGCTTCTCGGTCTCAAACACGGAAAAGCAAGCTCTGGGTATGCGGGAGCCTTAAGGATCTTCTCAAAATGAGTTATTTTGGTCACCAGTGACGAGTAGGGTGTTTTCGACGTGGTAGTGGCAGAGGCTTGTATAGGATTTTTCTTTGGGAGGGATAAGACGGCTGAAGCTTCACAGTCGGCAGCACGGTTACGTCAAACTTTTCTGAAGCCCCGCGGAAGTTATTCTTAAATGCTATTCCTCCGCCTCGTGCAGCGAGTCTGGAAAAGTACACCAAAGGGACCACGCACCGCATTTGTGCGGAAGCACTGCAACAACATGTTGCACAAGAACTATTTCTTACTCGTCATTACGAAAACACCTAGAGGTGAGTTGATGTGAGGTGAAAGATTTGGGCGGCTCTTAACAACGAGGCTTTGACAGCCGATGATGGTGACATGAGGTGAGAATGGATCAGCGCCGGAATGCGACGGCGGGGAAAACGGGAGATCCCCGAGAAAGCCAGCCGACAAGCGGCATCGTTCGGCACGCGATTCCCACATGCGAAAATCCGGCTGACTCCGCTAGGAATCGAACCCAGTTCGCCTTGGTGGGAGGCGAGTAGTCTGACCACTACACCACCGCTGTCCCCTTGAAAATGAAAAAAAAAAAAATTATAACCTCCGAAACGGTAGCAGCCAATGAGTAAACAGCAGTGGCCGAACATCTAAATAACTGGCGAATTTATGTGCCTTTGAATTATGTGTAAATGAATGCAAATAAATATACGCACGTTTATGAGCATGAAATCAACCTTTGAAAAATGTCACTGCCCTACATGCGCATGTTTGAAAGGGCGCCTTGGTTGGCATGTGCCCAGTAAAGTTGGTAACGTCGGAGGGGGAAATGTTCCATTGTTTTAAAGTTGAATTAAAAGCGCTAGGTAAACATTCGTGCTTCCTCATATTGTTTATTTTGCTTTGTTTTTTTTAAAGCATGTAATTGTAAGAATTAGCACATCTGTCAAACATATTCTTTTCTTATAATTCCACTGTTTCACTTGAAAGACGGATGAATGACGTAATCAATACTACACCGTAAAATTTTTTGTAATTTTTACTTAGAAATTGTTTGTGATTTTACAAACGATTGTAACAGTATATAAATTTGTTTTGTAAATTGCTTGTTTGTAAAATTACAAGATTCTTGAATTGTAATAGACCTCAAGAAATGTTTGCACTACACTGTCCCGTATCTACGAGCTCAGTTAAAATGGCGGAAAACTCCACAACATAAAACCGCATATAGCTGTTTGTGAAAAAGAACTAGAGGTAAAGTAAAGCGAAGTTGCATTCAAAAAAGATACATAATGTAAGCGTAAATAACACGAAACACTTACGACGACTCAAATAATCCTAATAAAGCTGAAGACATGTTTACGTTGTTCTTTTTTAGTCAGTACCTAACCGTGCGCACGGTACGACGGGTCGAATCGCTGTACCGACAAGGTGTAACGTTTTTTTTTTTCGTGCATTATTTAAAATTTTTATTTCTCACTTGCGTATTCGTCACATTTATTTTTAAGACAAAAAACGTAATTTTATTTTCACTTTTTAATAATGTTAGTTGAAAAACGTTGGTATAATTTGGAAAATTACAACACACATTTTTATATTTTACACGAAAACTTGTTATAGTTCTACAAAAGATTTAGCAAATGGTTACCAAAAANTACAACACACATTTTTATATTTTACACGAAAACTTGTTATAGTTCTACAAAAGATTTAGCAAATGGTTACCAAAAAAAATTTTTCTTGTTATGTTAAAGTACAAAATATTTTCTTACAGTGCACCCACCCCATGGCAATGTTAATGTTACATATGGTGGAAGAATACTCCATTAGCATACAAGTAGATGTCAAACAGGGCTTTCAGGACACTGTAAAAAAAATTCTGGTTAACTTCCTAAACTGTAATGGAAGTTTGTACACAGAATGGAAATAATGCCACATATAAAGCTGCAGATATAGGAATGATGAGCGTCACTATTACACAAAGTTGGGAACTTAATTACGTATTTGACTGTTACGTAAGCCAACGCAGGAACGCTGCGATATGTGGACGAGANCGCAGAAACGCTACGATATATGGATGAGGAAATAATTTACCATTCGCGCTTTCTGGCTGTTCGTATAGACTAATGTGTAGAGACCTGAAAAATTCGCGAGTTCAATGACCTGCAGGCTACTCTCTACAAGTCTTATGAACAAATATGCTGATATCAACTGCGCATTGGTTGTCTGCTGTCGCAGTGGCAGGCGACGCNCTGCTGTCGCAGTGGTAGGCGACAATTGGACACCGTTCTCCAGGAGGTGTCAAACACCGCGTGGACCAATGGCTAAAATAATATCAACGCACGTGTTTTGAATCCTAGCTTGTCCCAAAATTCTTCAGGTCTCTACTAATGTGGTAAATTTGCGAACAATTGCATAGAGTGAAGTGCTGGTGTTTACCGTGGACGGCATGCGACGAAGCGCATGGAACAGCTGGGAGCATATGTCCAGGCGACGGGCGTCCGTGGCGCACTGGAGTGCGGGGTCGCGCCTCGCGTCGACGGGAAACAAGGTCGCCGCATCAGGAGTGGTCCGGCGCTTCTCCAACCACCCTCCCTCCTCCCTGCCTCGCTAGAGGAGAGAGACCCGACTAGGCGCCCTGGGGAACACGGCTGGAGATAACATGCCTACTTCTCCGCACGGTCACTACCCCCCCTCCCACAAATGATATACAGTGCCGTGACGGATCGGGGCCCGCAGCGCGCGTGCGCCCTCGATTACCACGACGGCGGCCGGGTTAAGGCTCTGCGTCACCCGACATGTCGTATCCCTTCATCTGCTGATTTAAGCATTTGGGTACAACATTGTTTTTTAATGCTGTTAAATAAGTTTAGCTATCTGCCTTACTCCGCAGTACAGACAGAAGTTCGAACTGTAATTAGGGACACCAGAATTTCACTTGTATTTTCATAACGCATAACCCAGATCCCCTTTCTTGATTGGACTATCTGGGTGTTGCGTTTCTCGAGTGTCTGCTCGCGAATACACGACGTGCAGTATCGGAGTAACTTAGTTCTGTTTGGCCAGACAAGTAAGAAAATGTCTTCTCACAAACATACGCCGCCAATAAGCAAAGTAAAACTCTTGGTACGCCCATAGGGTATTGAAATCTAGTATGTGCGGAAATATTTTCGCGAAATTCGCGTTTTTCAGTATTTTACTGCCTTTTTACATCTACCACATAACACGTAATACATTTAAGTAAAAACAAAAATTGAACCACTCGTAAAATATAAATTTTATATAGTTGGAAAGCCTTAACAGTTACAAGAAATACGGGAATTTCGGGAATTCATTCGTTAACCAGATAGACTCCAAAACCTTTTGTCTACTCAAGCCTTAGTTAGTATTTCATTGGCTGTCGTTCCAGGTTAACCCCATACTAGGAAGCACTGGATTTGGTGCTTGTTTTCCTTGCAGCGTCGCTATTGGTCGAATATCGTCCGGGGCGTGTCTAATGAACTGTGATCCAATGAAGGTAGGAACTCAGATGTACACGCGGTTGAAATTTTACTTGCCCTGAAATAAATTCGCGAGATATCCGTGGGGACACCCGAATTTCTCGAGAAGATTTCGCGACCAGTTGTACTTCACAACACTTGAGCTCAGATCCACTTGCGCGATTTGATGGTTTCCGTGTTATGCGTCTTAGGTGACAGTATTGAAGTTACCTAATTTCGATTGACCAGCCGAGTAGGAAAATGTCTTCTCACAAACACACGCTGCCAATAAGGAAAAGAAAAGTGCCGGTACGGCCGTAGGACATTGAAATATAGCATGTGTGAAAATATTTTAGTGAAATTCGGGTGTCCCTAAATATTCGGGTCTCTAAAAATTACTCTAAAACAGAAATTACAACACGGAAACTAAGATTCTCTGCGTAAGAGGAGAAGTCGAGCCTTAACGTGCGGTCTCAAACAGCTCTTCTTTTGCATGTCGGACATCTGGGGCAGGATTCCCAGCAGCCTTGCTCCATCGCGTTGGGCTCGTCGCGGTGCGCAAAAAAAAAAAATGCAAATACAGCATTACAAAACAAATTTCTTGAATATACTCCTACTTAACGGCCTGTTTTACTCATCAGGTTCTCGTTGAATTTGTGAACAGCAGATGTCCTATGAAGCAGCACATATCGTACTAATTTGAACAGGATGTAAAATGACGCCAGTCAACAAGGGCTGAAGGTGGTGAGATATACTATTTATGACGTCATCCAACACAGATAACGTAATGCGAATGGAATAAAAGGAGAGGAAATCCCAGATCAGGTGTTACGACGGATACCCCTAGAAAATAAGGCGAAACGACGTCGACAAGTGGGGTCGCGGTGGTGTAATAGTTAGACTGCTCGCCTCCAACCTATGCGATCGGTTTGGACTCCCTGAGGGGTCGCTCCCGCATTTTATCATATGGGAATCGCGCCAGATGATGCCACAGGTAGGGAAGTTTTCTCGGGGATCTCCAGTTTCTCCCACCCATTCCGGCGCTGATCCACACCCACCACATTTCGCCCTCATCGCCTCTCAAGTCCTCGATGTTAAGAGCCACCCAAATATCTCTACTGCGCTCCATGACGTCGTAAGAGCCGCCCAAATCTTTTCACTCGCTTAATCCACGACGTCGACAAGACCAACGAGTTCTGACTGGACGGAGACACAAGTAGATAAGGCCACAGAGACGAAATGGCTGACGGTTCCTTTGATGTGGACAACACCTAGTCTCTGATTGCCTGCGCGAGACTCTGATAGCGGGGCTAGAGTGTCTGACTGGCTGGTACATGCCGCGGAAGGTATGTTGTTGGCTGAACTGCCGGCTGGAGAGTAGATTACCAGGCGCTGATTCGCGAACGGCGTTCCGACATGTTGCCGGCCAGTGACGCCATTTTGCAGGCGTGTGCGCCTGGACTTCGTGGTGTACGATTTCTCATTTTTAGGCCGAGAAGAGCGGGAGCTATAAGGGTTACACTGGCATGCGCTACAAGAGCGCCATCGCCTCTACGCGCAGGGCTCTGAACTGGCTTGCAGTATTCTCGTAGTACTGCGAGTACCTACGAAAAGGGACAGGTGTTTTTCGCGAAAAAAAATTTCAATACCAGTTGAACTCCAAAACACTTCAATTCATATGCCTCTCCGTGGTTGGATGATTTTAAATNGGACTTCGTGGGGTACGATTTCTCATTTTTAGGCCGAGAAGAGCGGGAGCTATAAGGGTTACACTGGCATGCGCTAAAGAGCTCCATCGCCTCTACGCGCAGGGCTCTGAACTGGCTTGTAGTATTCTCGTAGTACTGCGAGTACCTACGAAAAGGGACAGGTGTTTTTCGCGAAAAAAATTTCAATACCAGTTGAACTCCAAAACACTTCAATTCATATGCCTCTCCGTGGTTGGATGATTTTAAATNGAAAAAAATTTCAATACCAGTTGAACTCCAAAACACTTCAATTCATATGCCTCTCCGTGGTTGGATGATTTTAAATGTCACGTGCCTCAAGTGTTAGTCTGCGAATCACGAAAGTTCAGTATCGGAGTACTTTATTATGAATGGCCCAGTCAAATAAGAACATCTCTTCTCACGTAGACACGCGGCCAATAACCAAATGAAGTTGTGGTCATGGGCGTAGGATATTGAAGTCTAGCATGGCCATAAACACCTGTCGCTACCTATGAGACTCGCCAGTGACCCTATAATATCATTGAGGAAACTTCTGTAGCAAAGTTCAATACATGTTCCTATCGTAGCATGACTCGTGCCCGGCTAGTATGTTTTAAGATACGTCAGTCGGAAAAAGCCGTTTTAAGATACGGCAGTCGGAAAAAGCCGTTTTAAGATACGGCAGTCGGAAAAAGCCGTTTTAAGATACGTCAGTCGGAAAAAGCCGTTTTAAGATACGGCAGTCGGAAAAAGCCGTTTTAAGATACGTCAGTCGGAAAAAGCCGTTTTAAGATACGGCAGTCGGAAAAAGCCGTTTTAAGATACGGCAGTCGGAAAAAGCCGTTTTAAGATACGGCAGTCGGAAAAAGCCGTTTTAAGATACGTCAGTCGGAAAAAGCCGTTTTAAGATACGTCAGTCGGAAAAAGCCGTTTTAAGATACGGCAGTCGGAAAAAGCCGTTTTAAGATACGGCAGTCGGAAAAAGCCGTTTTAAGATACGTCAGTCGGAAAAAGCCGTTTTAAGATACGGCAGTCGGAAAAAGCCGTTTTTAACTGTATTGGAGGGACCCAAAAAAATATTTCCAGCATGCTTGGTAACTTTAAAGAACAATTCCGTCCTCGTCTGGGAGATGATTCATTTTCGTANCAAAAAATATTTCCAGCATGCTTGGTAACTTTAAAGAACAATTCCGTCCTCGTCTGGGAGATGATTCATTTTCGTATAGGTAAACATACTAGGAGCATGATTAATAGTTTCGTAAAAAAAAAAAACGGGATTTCAAACACTCTGCAACGCAATTCAAAAGCCAGGCAGTCGCAACCCGTAACTACGCTGTGAGAAAGGGCAATGGCGAGTGAGTGAGTGAAGAGATTTGGACGGCTCTTAACATCGAGGTCTTGAGAGGCAATGAGGGTGACATGGGGTGAGTATGGAGCAGCGCCGGAATGCAAGGACGGGGGAAACGGGAGATCTCCGAGAAAATTCGCCGACCAGCGTCATCGTCCGGCACGATTCCCACTTGCGAAAATCCGGGAGTGGCCCGGCCGGGGATTGAACCCGGTTCGCCTTATCGGGAGGCAAGCAGGCTAACCGCTCAACCACCGCAGTCCCCAATGGCGAGTGGGGGTGGAGAGGCAATGACAGCTGTAGAAATGCGAAGGAGGGCGGGGTAGATTCTCTTTAAGTCGCCGGTCAACTGGAACCTTCCACGAATTATATTCGGAGCCGTAAATAACAACCAGCAAACAAACTTCGTAAATATATTAATGACGATCGCTGAGATGATTTGTTTTTGAGAGCTCCGAGAACCCAGCGCGGAATTAAACACCGGCGAGCACGTGTCCAACACGAGGGAATTTTCCGCGAACTGGTTTCGTTCTCCGTCTCCTTCGCTCGCAGATCTTTTTTTTTTTACGACCCCGTTGGTACGTGGCCTAAGGGCGGGTAACGCGCCGCCTGTGATTGGCCGGCGAGAGACCCCGGCCCTGATTTCTAGCTCGTTAACTTGTCCCTTCCCTGCGGCCCGGCTCGGGCAATCGCCTGCTCGGAATCTGTATCTCGGCGAGAGACGCACTGGCGCGTAAAGAGCCGGAAAGTCTTGGTCGCCGATATCGCCTCGCGTTCTCCCGGCAGGGGGGTCGGGGTGTCGAAAGCTATCCTGTCCCCCGGCGGCGTCGGTTGCCGATAAAAAAAAAAAAAAGTATTCCGTGTGTGCATGAGAGAGTGTGCAACCGGAGGGCAAAGCTCCGAGAAGCAGCTGCATTCGTTAGACCGACTGGGCGGGGAGATAACGACACCGGAATATGCCCTACGACAGCGATTCTCAAACTTTGGTACGCGCCCCCCGAACCTGCTTCCAAAACACTGCGATGCGATGGGCAGCGACGAGCTAATGTCTACTTACTGTTTCACGACTGATCGATGATCTGTCGGCGACGGACGCTGTCTTAGATGGCGCTGCTGTATATTTCACGGGTTGAACATTTACTTTTCAATGTATGTAATCCTAGGGCGGATTAGCGCTCACGTTATCAGTAATAATTTATTGCAAGACGAACTGTTTGGTTTCCGCTCGAGACACTCTACGACCCATCAGCTGGCGCGCGTTGCAGAATATTTCGCCAGCGCATTTAAATGGAAAGAATATGTGGCGGCAGAGTTTGCGGACATTGAAAAAGCATTTGATCGCGTCTTTCATGCCGACCTGCTTCACAAGCCGCACGAAATAAATTCACCAGACTGCTACATTAAATTACTTCGTAGCTATCTGGATCGCAGGGCTTTTTTCCGTCACCTGCGAAGGGGCGAAATCAGACGAACGAATTATATATGCAGGAGTGCCTCAAAGGAGTTTTTCAGGCACCGTCCTGTTTAATATATACATAAATTACCTGCCCAAGTACGACACGAATGTAACAAAAGACACGCGAAAAGCATTGCCACCGTATGTTTTAAGTTGGTAGAAGATAAATAAGGCAGTACGAACGCGATGTGCGATGAAAACTATGCAGCAACATACAGCGAGAACGAGAGACATATAAGACGAGGGAGAATTATTTTAATGTTGATAGACGAGTTTTATGACATCGTCCACATGTATATAAGAAAACGTGTCTTCTATTTTGTACACTGATAGAGCAACAATACAAAATAAAAATACAAAACAGTCGGCGTGAACACAATCGTAGTTTGCAAAACGTAAGCAAATAGTATTTTTATTCACCTTGTAAACAAACCCCTTTACTTCTTCGTCTCCGACGACGGAGACAATCGCAACGCAAGAATTTCGCGCAACGCACCCGTCGCCGACGCACTGCGACGGACTGCTGCTTCATCCTGATTGGCTACAGCTCATCGCAACGCATCGCATCGCATCGTATCGCAATGCTGTGGAACCAGCTGAAGGGCTTGTGAGCGCACTGAGAAAAAATTTTTTGTGGAATAAAACAAAGTTTGTCCGGCGCAACCAAATTAACTGTCTGTACAGCGGCAGTTAAGTATTTCGTTGTTGACAACAAATTATTTTGTTGTTGTTATTTGGTTGCCCCAAAATGTAATAATTAGTTGGTTCAACTAAATATTTATTTGGCTCTACGAACTTATATTAAAGAGCCTCAGTTATTCTAGAAAAAAAATTTGGTGCAACCGCGGCCGAGTTTCGAATGCAGACAATTTGCACCCTAACACTACACCGTAGCAACGTCAGCTAAAGAAAATTCTGACGAAGCAGGACTGTTTTTAAATACATACAAAATAAAAAAGCAGGACAAGGTACATAAATAAATATTTCAAATTTTACAGATTTACTTTTTAGTTTCCTGTATAATTTGTTTNAAAAGCAGGACAAGGTACATAAATAAATATTTCAAATTTTACAGATTTACTTTTTAGTTTCCTGTATAATTTGTTTACTAAAATCTTTACGCTATTATTAAGCATCATTAAGTGCAATAACAACCACTGTTATTTATCCTAATTGTCAGAAAAACCTCAAACAAACTCTCGAGCCTGATTTTCGAACGAAGACATTCAAATGAGTGGCCAAGCAAATATGTACAGTTGAGTCAACTAAATACCTTGTCGAGAGTCTAATTATTTTTGGGACTAACACAGAGGTTTTGTTAATTCAAGATATTTTGTCCTAAGCTGGTCCTAAATGTTTTCCTCCGATTCCACGTGTATTGGAGGGAATGTTTATGTTCGCATATTTTCATTGGCTGGTAAACGTCAAGAGCGATTAAACCGACGCACCAAACTCATTGTGAAAGTCTGTGTAACAATGTAGTATCCATACGGAAAATACATGTTTGACTAGAGTAAACCTAACATTACTAGGAAAAATTTCCGTGCAATTGAGGAAAAGTACTTGTGAAAAAAAAACTGTCCAGAAGTCTTAACCCGTTCAGTTTGTGCGTCCACTATCGAGGATATGTTCCACATGAATAATNAAAAAAAAACTGTCCAGAAGTCTTAACCCGTTCAGTTTGTGCGTCCACTATCGAGGATATGTTCCACATGAATAATATTTATAGTCAGTACTGTACACAATGACAAATCATTGGCCTCTGTTCCAAACGTCTTCCTTGTGAGTGACCTGATTTGTTGAAGTTTCCGCATCTCTTATTTGCGAATGGTTGATGTGCAATGAACACGCAACACGTTGTTCACTGGTTGAGAGAATTACGCTTGTCACAAATAGGTCTATACCGCAAGTCATAAAATTAAACTATGCCAACACTTAAGCTCGGATATTAATTCGGGACTGAAAGGGCTAAAACGACGGAAACAGTCATAGAACGTGANTAGGAAAACAGTTCTAATTTCACCGTTGTGGTGTTTTACCGTGTATGAACAAGGAAATAAAAAAAACCTTAAAGGTTTTTGTTATGAAAACGAACTTGAACACGAACCAAAAAAGTATAGCACGTCCGCAAGATAATCCCTCGCGTACCATGATTGCATGTGAGGAACTGGTTTTAAAAAGTTATCAGTAGAGCCACCTGTTTTTCGCGAAAAGATTTTAGGACAAGTGCTTGTACTCCAAAACACTAGAGCTCAGATTCACTTTCGTGATCGGATGATTTTAAATGCCACGCATTGCGGGTGTCTGTCCGCGAATCACGGACACTCGGTGTCAGAGTTAACTAATTCTGATTGGCCCAGTCAGGTAAGGAATTGTCTCTCAACAAAGACACGTGGCCAATAGCAAAAAGAAAACTTCACGTGTGCCATACGTAGGGCCAGTGACTTTTCGCGTAAAAATCGGAGCACACAGTAAACTTCAATACTATATACACACCTCAGGCTGTTGTTGTACCTCCACTGGCTGCTGGTGCCGTGTCCGTCTTTCACCAAGCCACTCAGGACTAAGTAACTCCGACACTGAACCTTCGTGANGGCTGCTGGTGCCGTGTCCGTCTTTCACCAAGCCACTCAGGACTAAGTAACTCCGACACTGAACCTTCGTGATTCGTGCGCAAACAATTAACACAGGCCAGAACATTTTCTAGCCAATCAAAGAAGCTGGACGACCCTACAGTGCTTTGGACTGTATCTTTTCTCGAAATCTTTTCGCGAAATATCACTGCCCCTAGCCATACGACATTGAAGTCTAGCCTTCGCGTAAATCTTTTCGCGAAAAACAGGTGGCCCTAGTAGAGACCTGAAAAATTCGCGTTTTCATTTCAGGACAAGCTAGAATTCAATACCCCGTACGTTAATATTGCTAATGCTATTGGTCTACCCGTTAAATTACACCTGCTGGACAACTCTGAGCCAATAATAAATACACAGTAAAATGCAGACCGAATTATCGTCTTCCGCTAATACAACAAGCAATCAATGAACAGTGGTATCTGCATGATTTTGCATACGAAAATGGAGTATAGCCTACAGGTCATTGAACTCGCGAATTTTTCAGGTGTATATGCCCTAGTTATCAGCGACGCACGCGACTTTTCAATTGCTGTTAACGTGAGCCGGTTTGAAGTGTTTCAGCATGTTAAAAAGGTGGTTTGTGATACGTTTTGGTGTTAAAGGTAGCCTACAGGTGAAAGTGACGTGATTTTCCTAACTGTTGGGGGGCGGCGGTGGTGTAGTGATTAGACTACTCGTATCCCACCTAAGCGAACCGGGTTTGATTCCCAGCGGGGTGGCCCCCGGATTTTCGCATGTGGGAATCTTGCCGAACGATGCCGCTAGTCGGCGAGTTTTCTCGGGGATCTCTCGTTTCCCCCGCCCTTGCATTCCAGCGCTACTCCATACTTACCTCACTTCACCCTCTTCGTCTCTCTTCACTCACTCACTCTAAGAATATAGTTTCTTTAGGATCGTGTTAGAGGCTCAACACAATACCTGTTCGTGTATTTGGAAAATACTAAGAACTTAAAATTACTACAACACACATAAATAACAGCGTTTGTTAGTGTAGCTTGTATCGTAAATCCTGTTTCTGTAACAATAATGTATGTTATATTTTGTCTGTTAATGTAAGTCGCTTGTTTACCCAAGCACATGTTTGTGACATGCTCGCCAAGAGAAAAATTAAACTAGAATTATGGTTGGTATTCTATTTGAGAGTGCAATTAAAGGCATGCCTAGTGGTTTACTGTCTGTCGGATACAAGTGGGAGGAGCAGATGATAATCACAAGGTATATTAATGGGTTAAATGAAGGCCGCATGCTCGTCGGCACATGCAAACGATTGCTCTCCTAGAAGCATACATCTTGCTTGCGCTAGATTGCTCGGGCGATGATTGTGTGCGGTTATTAACAATGACTGTCTCGCTACGTAATAAAGAATTAAATATTCCTGGGCCTCTGAGTTACATTTCAACAAGGGCACGATAGTTATAACTTGCTGTGTATTTCCAAAGCCTGTTAGTCGATCTTTTTACTAAGCGATGTTTTCTCGATTCCGATGGCGTACTTTAAGCTACGAAAATGTATTATTGCAATAATAATAACAGACTCCGTGCAAGACAAACTTCACACACTACGAGAAATGAAATTTATATATTCTGATGATTTGTGTCTTGCAAACGTGCGAATTTCAAGGCCGCCAAGAACAGAGAGCGATAAAAAAAAGAGGGGAGGGGGAGAGGAATGGCAGTAATTTCCTTTCTAACAGTTGGCAGCGGCATTTAAAACTCCTACAAAGGTTCTGAAGNAGGGAAGGGGGAGAGGAATGGCAGTAATTTCCTTTCTAACAGTTGGCAGCGGCATTTAAAACTCCTACAAAGGTTCTGAAGTAATTCAGTTCCGTCAGCTCCATACATTAATAACTGACGCAGTGACTCGTGTTGTGTGTAATTCTCCCTACACACGTATGTTCAGGTTACCAACAACAGTAAAGAAAACTTTTTTTTTATAAACTACATTCTTCCATCTATCTTATTTCAGACCAGTTTTATGCATAGAACTTCACCTGAAAATTGTAACCTGGCCAAACCTTCATTTTACATCTATGCTGAGCCCATAAAACAACGTTTTCCAGGGGGCTTATTCTTAGCTAGTCGTTTCGTTTCCTATCGACAAAAATGTTCGTGATTACTCAAATTTTCGTTTACTAACGAAGAAGCTATTCTAAGCGCATTCTAGTGTTTGTTTGACATCACTATGTTCGGTAAGAAATTCGAAACGATAACGAAGCCCTTGAGGCTTTCGTTGCCGAGTTTTATTATAAAAACTTGGCGGGTGTGTGTAACATGTTGGTTTTCGGGACTGTCAAAGAAGATAATCGTGAGNTTTGTGTAACAGGTTGGTTTTCGGGACTGTCAAAGAAGATAATCGTGAGGTAACGTGCCTTCATGCATTAGAAAAACATAAAAATATATTTCAGAAAAAATATTTTAAAAGCACAAGTTAACTTTTCTGTTTTAATTTGTGAACTATGTAAGCAGTACTATAGCCTGGCTATGGCGAGGGTATTAATTATTTTATTACGGTTGTTTGTAATGAAATACGAGAACATAAAAACATTGATTTAATTTTTAAAAATTGACGTCGCTGGTCGGCGGGTTTTCTAGAGGATCTCCCGTTTCCCCCGCCCTTCCGTTCCGACGCTGCACCGTACTCACCTCGCTTCACCCTCATCGGCTCTCCAAGGCCTCGATGTTAAGAGCAGCCCAAATCTCTCAACTCCATTCCACTCCGCTCACTGTATTACCCTTTGCGTACGAGCGTTTTTATCCCATTGTTCTTGCATATTAGACCATGTGTGAGGTCTTATTATCTCAAATGTCCACTCGAGACGCCAGTGATCTGGCTCGGGTGTTATCACAGAGTAGATAAGCACACAGAAGTAAAACAGTGTGGTGGTTCATTTAATGCGGACGTGCCCCTTCTCTGACTTCACGAGAATCTGGGAACGAGCGTTGTGTCTGATTGGCTACTGCGTGCTGCGAAATGTTGTTCCCTATTGGCTAGGCTGCCGCCTGGCAAGTGTCGTCCCAACATTTTGCTAGCTAGTGACGCCATTTTGCTGGTTTATGCGGCCGGAGTTCGCGGAGTACATTCTTTGGTTATACCAGACACACACAACGAGCGCAGAAATCGCAGGTTCAAGTATGAAGCCTGCTAGACACAAAAATTATAAATTAGAAAAAGAGTGCTGATTTGACTGGTAAAGTCATGTTTTGACATTTTGAACTCATCTGATTTTTTTCTCTCAGGAAAGTAGTATCGCCTTGCATATAATATTTGTCGGCATATTATAGAAGATCAATTTTCATTTCTAGCACATTCCATTCAATTCTGTGGAGCAAAGAGTTAACAAGACTATTTTATTTTAAAATAATGTTTTCACGATAACGAATTACTATTTACACATTTTCAGTCGAGTGCCACGAACACACAAAATATAGATTTTCGTAGCCGTTTTGCCGTATTTTAACTATATATTATGTTTCTTACTAAACCGTTTCTCCTTTTCAATATTTGTCCTATAGCCTACCCATAAGCTACGCGCAGAATAAAATTCTAGTCAGTGAGAAACAAAACCAACCCCAATTTTTCCTGCATTTTTTATTGCCTAGCATGTGGCAAAAACCACAAAGAAAGTGCACATCTTTATTAGCATTCCGACTGTCTGTTAGACGCGAAGATGTTCCTCCTAGCGTTAGTTTACATCTCCCATGTAGAGATAACTTACAGAATACAACAAAAAGACAAGTACGAGTAACTGTCGTTATCATAAAGATGCTGGCAGATAGTATCTTTAAGGAAGTAGTATCCACTCCATCTTCGAATTTTCTTACAAATCTTCGTAATGAAAATGTATGGCTAGAACTAAAAAATTAAAGCTAGACATGACATAGAGGACTACTTAACGAATTTTTTTTAATGTGTAGGGTTTGAATTATACATGTATTTTCCCATATGGGATTGAAATTATTAAATAATTATGTAATGTTTGAATACGGTTACAGATGTGAAACTAATCATGTAAGAAAAATAAGTGGGATTTATAAATAACTGCTAAAATGTTCCCTATGCCTTGAAAAGCTTGGTTTTTTAATATTGACTCCGAAAATTAAGTTATGGAGGAAAATACGTAAATCCAAGATGGCAAGGGTGCTTCCCCGGCCCGTTCTATACAGTGACACGTACAGTCTGTTCACGACTGGAAGAAACTTTTGAAAATCAACATTTGAAAAAACACCCTAGCCGTTAGCTACATACATATAACATTACAAACAGCGGCGAGCGCGGGTACAGTTATGCCGCCAGGTTGCCAGCACAAAGAGAGGAAATAGTTCCAAAGTTTTAACGTAATTGTTAATTTATCGCTTACAAATGGGTGTTGAAAAGACATTTATCGTATTATGCCAATTATTACTGACATGATGCTAACGTATTTAGATTTCAACATCTTTTGCATAGTCATATGATCCCGCTCAAGGTGAAAGTAGAGCGGCCATTTGTTTACTAACCAGCGTTCCTTGTGTTGTTGACTGGGTGTGGTTGACACACGTGCCCGAGAATTTGTGCGATTATCTTGTTTAACCTATAATAATTCATTTATTGGTTTTTTTTTTTTTTACTAATATCCGCTCGTTATTATTTCTCGTTTTACAGATTTCTTTCGTTTCTGAAACCTGTATAAGAGATTACTCGTAGTGCATTCTCACGTGTTTAATATTTTTAAAATTTATTTCAGGTTTGCTTAAAATTTTATTTATTTTATTTTACGTTGTATGTTGCTGTAGTTTTTGTGTGCAGTCATGAGTTCTAGCAAGGTGAATAAAAGAGAAGTCACCAACGCCAACAGGACATCATTAACCTCACCGAATCCTGGTATTCCCTAATTAGGCGAGGGGAAATGAAACCCTGCAACGTCGCGGAAAGAGCGACAGAAATGTTGAAACTCTCCAGATCCACAGTGCTAAGGTATGTTAAAATATATGTAATATTAACCATTGCGTTTGCAAGTTGCGTGTGTTAACATCAATTATGTTGGCCTACGAAATGTGTTTATAAGAACATAAAGAAAATTTGTTAGTAACTTGATAACGTCGTCGAACGTTGTCTACGTGAATTTTTAACGTTTTTTTGGGTAATTATTAAGTTTAAAGGCTTTTCTGTAAAAATTAGACTAATTCACGGAAAATGGTATATTTCCACTCTACTAATGATGCGGAACACGAATATACGAGAGGATTAACGTCCGACTAATTTCGTAACATGTGCCCACCTAACCTAACAGAACCTAACCCCACGATGGGTGAATCACTATTTTACATTTTTAGACTAACCTAGGATTGTTGGGTTTTACACTAACCTAGGATTTTTGGATTTTACACTAACCTAGGATTGTAGGGTTATATAGACTCAAATGTGAGTGTATGAATCACCTAACCAAAAGGTGGTATTACAATGTGTAATTAAAAATAAAAACTACTTTGTGTTGGAATTTGTGTACCCCTGCGAGGGATTCTTCATAAACAACCCAATATATACAGTGGAAATTTATTATAAAGACAACTGACTATGGTAAGGAAAATTGCCTCTATAGTGAGTTTGTTATAGCCAATTAATTTTATATAGGTTATGGAGAGATGGTGCATTTTAAGATTCTGAAGAAGGAGCTTGTTTTTATAAGTTGCATTGCAGCATTAATTGCCATTGTTATACGTCACTAAATAGATTACAGTCGATATAACTGGAACCTCCCCTACTATTAAAGGTATCTGTATCACTTCACTAAACATGAGAGGACATCGTAATCGATGAAATCACAGTCATAATCTTTTAAGTAAACAATTGTGTATTAATGCATTTCCCCAACACCGCTGTTCTACAGCCATTGTCTTTTAGTTACTGTAAATTATCAGTGTCATATTTTTCACTTTCAGTGCTACATAGCCAACCTAATTTGCTTAATTAAAAAGGACCATAATTCAGTTTCTGGGTCAACTACAGTTACTGATACCAAAAACATACAAGGGTCATCGTCATGGACAATGCACCATATCACAGCACACAGGTGTGAGCTCCAACCTTTTGTTTTTGAATAAATAAAATGTTTATATTGTTTGTGACATGTTAGATTCTGTGCTAGTCAACACAGGTATCAGGAAAACAGTTACATGTAATATGAGAGAAAGTTTAAGAATGTCTAGCACAGTAGTTATAGACATTCTTATCACGTTCACATTATAGAAGTCTCAAATCATAAATTTGGTATCCAATAAATACTATGCAACCAATGAAGTATTTAAAAGTTTATATTTTGGAAAGAATTGTGCTTAATTCAAACATTCTATACAACAGATATACTGTTGGCAACATTCAAGGGTAATACATTTTAATTTGTTGTATCGTGTGGTGATTTCAGCTGTAGAAGTTCCCCAACAGTAGTCGGAGGAAGGATGCCATCATCAAATGGCTGCAGGAGCACAACATTCCGTTTGCTGTATCCTTTTTTTGCAAAATCTTTTTGTGTAGTGTTAAATTGTAGGGTAATGTTGTTGAGCATTGCTTTATAGCATTATATGTAAAGTAGCAGTTTACATCAGAGAGCAGCTATTGAAGCATGTCATTTATTTGAATAATTGGTTTCTAATTTTTGGAGTGGAGATGCATGTATTCATTTTTTTTATAGTTTCTGCTGTGTTGAATTTTTTATGTACTTTTTTGTTTTGATCTATGGTAATTCTGTAGCAAAAGGAATCACTACAATCTATAAGTTATTACCGGTACTTCTAACTAATAAATAAACAGTATTTATAAGTACTGCGGCTGATGCCTTTAGGATGTTTTAACTTAATGCAAACTGGAAATGTTAGGATACACCATTGTCAGCTTATTTAATTATTGTAAACAACAGTTCCCTCTAATATTTTGTTTACTGGAGCCACATTTTTTAGTTAGGTTTAATTTGTTATTGTCATTTCTTTACAAAATCTGTGGCACACTTATTTTGTTCCACCTCTAAGCATTTGCTTAGCAACATGTTTCAATTTAATTGTTTCAAAATTAGACATTAGTGAAACCAATGTATTTTCGTATTAGTTTTAAGTTAGATTTTTGTTTGGAAAAATATTTTAAGATAGCAACAGAGGTTAATAGCATTAAATATGGGCCCGGAGCCCAACTAAAACATAAACACAGCGGCCTACCGCCGGCTCAATTATTTGAACAAAGTCTGTCTGGTTGTATTTTTGTTGCAAACCCACTATAAGAGTTATGGGAACTTCGGTTCCTGACCTCGTGACAGCACGGCCATCCGGGGGCTTATGAGAGATTGGCGGTGCCATGTTTATGTTGTTGGATGGACTCCTTGAATGTTGACACATTTCAATGCAAAGTATTGTGCCACATCTATAATATGTAATCAAAGTGAAAGTTTTTATCCCCCACCCAACCCTCCAGTCAAAATCAAACTTGCACACACACACACACACGAAACATCAAATTTTTAATACTCACATTTTGGGTTTATAGAATGAAATGTTTTTCGCTTGCATCGCATATTCTTTTGTGTGAAATTGTCAAGATTAAAAACTTTACGCTTGTGGAATATCCATTAATAATATATAAATGACTTTTATAATGGGCACGTGCATGTACGAACACATGTACACACACACACACAGTGGAATGTAAACATTGCCATGTGATTGCCACATGGCAATGTTTGTTTACCTTTGGCGGAAGGATACGAAATGGGCTTGGAAGTAGATCTTTAGCAGGGCTTCAAGAAAGTCTCTTCCAGTCGTGAACCGACTATATGCGGATACGTATGACGGAAACGGTACACGTAACGCACTCCGTATTCGATATACAACTGTGCGCTTGCGTACGCCGATAACTTCCGGATCCACACGCGAAAGCTGTTTCGTGTCCATGAATCCGTGTAGCCAAATGGATACGAGTATATTTCGTTCGATACTATTCGTTTTCCTTACCATTGAGATTAACAGAAATACTAGGGCGTGGTTTTCAGGTGGCTCATGTCAATTTTCGTTCTAATAAACACACGTGAACGGCTAGGCGTTACTACTTATGAATAGGGCCCACCGGATTCTCGCGGAAAGAATTCCACGGAAGTTAGATTCAGCATCCTTCTTGCTTTCCTGAAGTTTTCTTTCCGTTATTGGGCCGCGTGTCTTCGGCGAAAACGGTGCGGCGTTTGACTGGGCCGATCGGAATTACGTTGCTCAGGCACCGAACGTCTGTAATTCACGAACAAGCACCTACGGCGTGCAGCAGTTGAAACCATCCAATAGCGAGAGTGGATCTGAATTTAAGTTTATTGGAGTACAAATTTTTCGCGAAAATCGGGTGGCCCTACTCATGAGGTATTAAACATAGTATAAATAGTAAAAGTAAATTGCGTTTGTAAAAAAAAGCACGTTTGAATATTTTGTAACTTAAAATGTTTACTGATTTCGTCGGTTGCAGGTCGTTACGTTTCTGCGAATCGTAGAATAGCTCGAATTCGCCCGGATTCGTTAGCTCGTTCAGTTTATGCGTTCCGTGTCCGTTTCCTTAACACATCCGTGCATTTTAGAACGGGCCTAAACATATTAAAGTTAAGGTCATCAGTTCACGATTAGTTTCGTGTGACTAAACATTAACTCGATAATAGTAAAGTAGTGATTTATTAGCAAATATAATTATTTAGTCGTATTATTTAAAGGCGGAGATAAATACAGNCGATAATAGTAAAGTAGTGATTTATTAGCAAATATAATTATTTAGTCGTATTATTTAAAGGCGGAGATAAATACAGTATATTACTTCTTATTCTTCTTTCCTCCTTTAATTCTATTGGTTGAAGGCTTTACGTACACGACCCGNATATTACTTCTTATTCTTCTTTCCTCCTTTAATTCTATTGGTTAAAGGCTTTACGCACACGACCCGAAATAAAATAGCACCATTTCCTACACGTATACGCGTCGAAGATTCTTCCTACACGGTACGTAACGCGATGACAATGAATCGTTTCGTAAGAACGCCATCTTTCATCACGATACGTACACGTTTATTACGTGCATGTTTTTCATCGTAAACCGACCCCTTTACGGAACAGGGCACCTGGGGAGGTGGCGGCTGCAAGGAATGCTTGCATCAGGCACTATGGATGTTGATACCAGTAAAACATATCGATATTATTCATATTAATTAATTATAAAAGTATCGTTTTACTAAACGATATATCGAAAGAAAATTTATATTTTTGGTACATCGGAATTCGAAATTTTCTGTATTAAAGGACTTGACAAATGTATAATTGCTTGGAATATTACATACTGATGACACGAGGGATTGCAGAAAGATGAGGTACTTGTTTTAGGTGCATGTTGCCAAAGTAAATATATTAATTTTTAAAATCAATTTTCGTATTCAAAACAGAGCTTATTGAAATAGCATTTTTAAAATATTTTTTTCCGATACCTGGAAAAAGATATTGAATTCGATAAAACATCGTTTAAATATATCAACGATTTATATCGATATACCGTTGATATAACATCGTCATTTCGATATNCGAGCAGTCACCCCCCCCTCCCATCATCGATACCTCTTTTATCGCTGTCACCAGCCTTCCCTTCTTTTTCGTAGCACCCGAAGACTGTCGCTTGCAACTTCCAGCTGTTTGCAATTCGGTGACTGACGAACTCTCGTGCGTTGCACGGGATTGCAAACTATTTGCTAATGCATTTGCTGGTGGTAAACATACTGTCGGAAGAACAATATTTCCAATGCCCTATAAATTAATATTGTACCAGTTACAACCAATTCAATGAAACTGTTGACACCGTTTAATAAAAATTCTGGGCGTAGTTGCATCGAGGGCACGGCCGTCGGTTTCATGTGAACACGTCTGCATTAGAAAATACTATTTTCTCAGGGACACGGGAATGAGACGAAAGTTTGTTTCATAGCTTAAATCGAAGGATATAGGCGAGATCCTTCGTTCGGCACAAAAATCTGCGCGCTAGCACATCGGAGTCGCGAGATATACTACCAGTAAATTGTCGCCCACACCCAAAATTGCCCCCACCCGTACGTGCGGCACAAACTCAAGGTCAATGCTCGCATCGTAGTGGTATACACGATTGAACTGTACCACTTTTATTGCAATCGTGTCATTAGTCACGAAGTTATAATGTCGGAATGGACCACCCTGCAAACATTACATCGCCGTTTCCGTCCTGGCTCCCCTGTGTCGGTCTGGTTTCATCAAAGACGTGTTCATGCCAGAAAATATCTTCCACTGCAATAGTCCAGTTAAATGTCCCAGCAGCTCAGCCTTTGTATGTTTGCTACAGGATAACAATTATTGCTGTCATCTTAAAATTAGCCGGCAAGCCTAACGAAATATATTGTGCCCAATTATACCTTGGTGATGTAAAAATAATCGTACTCCTGTGTAAGCATTTAAAAAGTGCTCACTTTACAGTGAAAATCCTATAGAACCTTGTCAACATGTTTGCCAGTCAGAGATTAGCCAATTGTTCCTTGCTCAACATTAGGTAGTTGATGTTTCACGGCAGTACTGGTAACCTTCTCTGCCCGAAAAATTAATCGTACATCAACAGAACTGTTAGCTGTTGAAATTATTGTCCAGTGCTGTTCTCTAACTCCCCGCTTCCTACCAAAATCTATAAGAGGTACCACTTACATAGGCACCTCAATTTGAACACCAGCACTTTACTGGGGTTCAAACTTAGACATTTCCCATCAAAAGTCGACGCCTTCGGTTGTTCGAAGTGTTTCTTCTGTCTCGCTACGTCTCTTTGTCGTTGTCTAGCCGTCACGTTTGCCGGCTGGAGCCACTTGCTGTGGATAATATGGTTCCACAGACAATTACATGGCGATGACTCTATAATTTAGGTACGAAGTCCTCAAAAGCATGACTTCGAAGAGGCTCTTAACGCATGTTTTTTACGACGCGGAGTAACCGAGGCAAATCTTCGTTAGTCGTTGAGTTATGTTTATGAAGGAACTCCACTAGAATGAAGTGAAAATTAGCTGCGCGCGTATAGCACGCCTTCGTTTTACTGCTGTCAAGCCATGCAATCTTCAAAGCAAAAGGAACATGAAAAATTCTGCAGTAACGACGTTGTTTATGTTCCAGAACTGAATTTCGTACTTACCGGTTTTATTTTCTGTTCCGTTTAAAATTATAACGTGATTCTTTTTGGCTGTATTCTCCGAGAGACTTAATTTTCGTTGGAATAAGAGGCCGGCCTAATGGCCTAATGGCCCAACGGCCGGCCTAATGTTGCCAGCCTAAGGCTGGCAACATTTTTTTTGTCTGTAACTATTTTCCGAAACCGAAATCTCTGTTGCTTTACTCCTATAATAAAAGGTTTATTTCCTCGGCTAAAGAAAACCGTAGATGAAATAGATTTCCGTGGAAATCAAACGCAAAGGTTCTTTGTTCTTTCGTTGAGGAAGAAAACTAGTGTAATAAGTAGAAAATAATTTCAATTGTTACATTCGTTGGATTTAGCACAGGAATGCTGAATTAGTGGCATTGTTAAACTGTTACTTACTTATATGGTACTTTGTTGAATGTTGACTATTGACGCTTTCAGAGTGAGAGAGGTTAGGTCAATCGGGGGACGGTGCGTACCTTTATGTCTTGCCTGGGATTCAAACCTCGGACCTTGACAATGAGGATCGCTTATAGTTTTCGCGTAGTTGCTTGTTTACAATGGTTAGCGACCTGGAAATTTCAAGGTTTGATTCGGCAACAAGCTGGAGTCCACACTCATTTGTGCACTCAATCCTCAGTTCGTTATTCATTGTGTGTTGATCCAGTTTAACCCCAGACCAGACAGCATGAAATTCTCTCCTTGCTTTCCTTGCAGGTTCGTCATAAGTTGGAAGCCGTCCGGGAAGTGTCCATCAAATTGGGAACCNAATTCTCTCCTTGCTTTCCTTGCAGGTTCGTCATAAGTTGGAAGCCGTCCGGGAAGTGTCCATCAAATTGGGAACCAATATAAGCAAAATTACAAATGCACAAGTAGTTGAAGTTAACCTTGTCTTCAAACGATCTCACCGAATTTCCGTATNAATATAAGCAAAATTACAAATGCACAAGTAGTTGAAGTTAACCTTGTCTTCAAACGATCTCACCGAATTTCCGTATCTCAAATATTGGTTAATCTATCATTTTAAAAAGTGTGAAGGAAGATTACAGACGGGAGGATTTAATAGACTACAGGTCCTACCAAAAGGTTAAGGACACTACTATTTTTAATTAACCTACGCGTTGTCCTTATAATTGTGTGCAAATGGATTATTAATGACAATTGTGTTACCTTTTTTTGTAGTTGTTCAGAGCTACATTTTAAAGATTTCTAATACTTGCGGAGTTGTGAAGAGTACCATCAATGGAAAACGCTCATAATTTTTTATGGGGATAAACCTTAACACCGAAGGAATATTTACAACCACTGTATAGCAGTCAAATTTTATTTTACAAGAAATNTTATGGGGATAAACCTTAACACCGAAGGAATATTTACAACCACTGTATAGCAGTCAAATTTTATTTTACAAGAAATGATCACAACATTAATAACTTAAAAAAAAAACTACAAAATGTCACAAAAATAGCAATCATCGGCAATGGTCAACTGGAACACCGAATGAGTCACCGAGGCCCAAGTGATGTCAAGTTCTAGTTTTGATGTGATACAACAGATGCTGTTTTCCAGTTGTGTCGAGGCCTTCATAGCATGCAGTTATACTGTAATNTTATGGGGATAAACCTTAACACCGAAGGAATATTTACAACCACTGTATAGCAGTCAAATTTTATTTTACAAGAAATTATCACAACATTAATAACTTAAAAAAAAAAAAACTACAAAATGTCACAAAAATAGCAATCATCGGCAATGGTCAACTGGAACACCGAATGAGTCACCGAGGCCCAAGTGATGTCAAGTTGTAGTTTTGATGTGATACAACAGATGCTGTTTTCCAGTTGTGTCGAGGCCTTCATAGCATGCAGTTATACTGTAATNGTAGTTTTGATGTGATACAACAGATGCTGTTTTCCAGTTGTGTCGAGGCCTTCATAGCATGCAGTTATACTGTAATATAACAAAAATTATTGTTACGAGACTATGGAAAGAAACGGTGTGAAAGAAATAATCAAGGGGCAAGTCATTGGCATGCGTGCGTGTAGCATGTCATATATAGTTGTTGCAAGCAAGTTAGGTATAAGTAAAAAGTGTGTTGAACAAACAGGAAACAAACATGAAGAGCGCCACTGTTGCTGACTTGCCACGGAGTGGTAATCCGAAGATTACAACACCCCGAGAGGACAGAACAACAGCAGGTATTTCCAAACGAAATCGGAGGGCTTCCATTCCTACAATTCGAAAGACATTTCAGGAAAAGACTGGGAGATCAGTGTCACTTATTACTTGTTCCCGTTGACTGCGTGAGGCAAGTCTTGATTCATGTGCAATTTAAAAAAAAACCACTCCTGGCGGCGATTTCACGCAAAAAAATGAAGACTTTGGTGCAAAACCAAGAAGAACTAGAAACTAGAAAGGTGGGGTAAAGTACTATTTGGTGACGAGTCAAGATTGCAGCTCTTCCCGAGCCAGAGACTTTGTATAAGGCGAACGACAACTGAGATATTTCTTCCGGAATGTTTGTCACCAGCAGTTCAGAGTGACGGTGATTCAGTCATGATACGGGGCTGAATGTCTGCAAATAGTATCAGAATATTACGGTTCATTAAAGGTTCCATTGACCCTAAAGAGTATATAACTACCATGCAGGACAATATAATCCCTTCTGCAGAGAAGCTCCATGGCCGTTACTTCATGTATCAAGAGGATAATGAGCCTTGCCACAAATCTCGTGCAACTATGGAGTGGTTTGAAGACAACGAAGTANCTTCATGTATCAAGAGGATAATGAGCCTTGCCACAAATCTCGTGCAACTATGGAGTGGTTTGAAGACAACGAAGTACCATTTTTAGAGTGGCCAACAGAAGCCCGGGCCTTAACCCCATATATAACCCCTGGAACATCANAGACAACGAAGTACCATTTTTAGAGTGGCCAACAGAAGCCCGGGCCTTAACCCCATATATAACCCCTGGAACATCACTATGGAGTGGTTTGAAGACAACGAAGTATCATTTTTAGAGTGGCCAACAGAAGCCCGGGCCTTAACCCCATATATAACCCCTGGAACATCATTGGCTCAAGGCTAGCCGCCTGCAGGTCGACAAACCGCAGTGAACTTCGTGAGGAAATATCTTCAACTCGGAAAAAAATATTATGGTTCAAGAGAGTCTAACACGTGTGAAGATCACGGAGAAAAGAGTACAATTGTGTTTGAAAGCCAAAGGAGGTCCAATATACTTTTAGGAACCTTCACAAAGTGATCTGAGAGTGATCTGGACTGATTTGATGTGATTATGTATTACCACGTGTCTTCAAATTAAAAGTTTCACACATTTCATCGGGTGTCCTTATAATTTTGGTAGGACCTATTAGTGTGACATGCTATATAACATGCACACAACTTTGAGAACTTCCGGCAGTAACCACGCCGATAAGCAGCCAGAAGGAAACTGGCAAGATAAGCTGAACTGAGCGGCAGCACCCACCTAACATTAGGTTCACCACCGCTGTACGAAGTTTGAGGTTATGTTAGAATGAAAACTACTGGACCGATTTAGTTCGTACAGAAACCAAATTTATGCATACACTGTATACAAGTTGTATATGACCAGACAAATTCAAATTTCCTGTCACACCAGTCAGCTGAAGAAACAGCTACAATTAATCTCGAAGTTCACATGTAACCTTCTTGCGTGAATGCATAACAAGAGTTGGTCCATAAGTCACCACAGCAGTTTGTGCCGATGTATCTTCATGTACAGCAAAGACCTTCTAGCAAGCAATGTTTCTATAGTCCGTGCATGGTTATTTCCAACTTCTCTGAAGTCCTGACAAAGTTATACTTTCAGGTTATTCCTCCGCCTAATGCAAACAAAGCTTAACCTAGTCTAGAAAACTACATCAAAGATGCAACGCACCGCATTGGTGTGCACTCAGCTCGATAGTATTTTTCACAAGAACTATTTCTTACTAGGCATTACCAACACACCGATTGTCTTCCTGTTTTATTTATATTAATAACGTATGAAATTTAAAAAAAAAAATATATAAAAAATACAAGTAAAAGTTTAATTTATCCAAAAATAAGATACGTTTGTGTTAACAGAAGTATAAAATGGTTGTGATACATGAAATATTTAGGAAACAACCAAAAACGCCATACATTGGGTGATTTTTTAAAGGTTTGGCTCGAAAAGTGTGAAAAACAGCGTATAGATTATAATGCCAATATTATCAATGTACCTTGCATATGTGAAATATGGTAGAAACAAAATTGATAGACATCGGACATTACAGCCAGACCTGGAGGAAGTCCCCAGCTCACGCACGCGCACACACTTATTTTCGAAGCACCTACTAGGCCTGTCCTCGCCAGCCACCACCTTCCCCCCTGCCCCCATTGCCCCCTCCTCGTAGTCCTGACAGCGCCTCCTCCTGTGCCCAGGNTCCCCTCGCCGTACCCTCCGGGGAATTTTCTTCCCCTTCTCCTCCCTTCAGGGAATTTTCTCCCACTCCCCGCTGGAGAAGTCTTACCTCGCGACATAATGGTTCTGTTCACCTTGACTAAATGAAATATATGAGCTTGAGCGCGTGCCTCCCTGTGAGGTAATGAACGTTCGGCCACCGTTCATAAAAAGGCGTTCCCTTTATCCCCGGCTGAAAGCGGCAGTGGCAAATAAACAACTGTNAACGTTCGGCCACCGTTCATAAAAAGGCGTTCCCTTTATCCCCGGCTGAAAGCGGCAGTGGCAAATAAACAACTGTCCGGAGCAAAGAACACGGCGCTTTGCTCAAGATTCGGTTCCTTTTTTTTCCCAAATCGGAAAAACGGGGACGCATTCCTAGCCTTATCTAAGGCTGCCAGGGTTTATATACCGTCTAGAGACGAAATAAACGAGTTTAGCGCATGATCCTAACCAGGAAAATGTTCCTCTAGAGCCATAATTTTTAAAATAAGCCTGTTCTGTTTTTGCGTTAAATTATGTACAAAAAGGAAAAGGAAAAACCATCCCTTTTCTCAGAGTCGATCTTCATGATACTTTTGGTAACTCGGCGACTTAGGGGAAGAGCAGTTCTCGGTTACGGAACAAATAAAAATGTTTAAAAAATATATATTTTACGCGTAGTGTTAAGTCTTCTCCTCTGGCAACCGATTAGTTCAAATGAATAACACCAAAGTCTTCGGGAATGATTTATAAATAAACCGGTTTAATTTACTACTTTAAATTAAATAGATTTCCTTATGTCTACATAATGTAGTGCCAGAAGTAGAAATAAGAGAGCGATATTAATATTCAAAGATTCCTGCGGTGAAAACCTGGCGTTTCGATAATTTAGTACAGCCACGGTGACACGAACTGGGACCAGCTTCCTAAATAGGAAAGACTCTCAGAATTCCTGGTATAAAATTGATATTTTCGCCACAAGCGAGCGGATAGCATATAAATATTATTTCTTGTTTATGCACGCAGCTGTACGAAAAATGGGAGAAAACTAACGGCAGAGAGTCATGCTTCTACTTGTAGTCCTACAACTTGCAAAGCTTGGATTACGAGACTTTATTTGTGTAAGTTATCAACTTAAAAAAGGCTGTACCAGCAGTTTCTACTGCGAAAAAATTAAGGTGATTTTTCGAATGCCAACTTTGGGGCACGCTATTCAAGATAATTTTTTTCCTGCAGTATAATGTTAGAAGTATTAAGACCAAAAATATTTAGTGCACCGACAAAGGATTGAATCTTTCCTCCTCTGTGTGTGGCGGGCAGAACAAATTTTTGCTTTTCATTACATATTATTTCGGTAACAATATAATGCATTACTTCAACTATATATTTGTTTAGTATAATGAAAAACTTCAAAGCAGTTTCGTTTTGGGCTTCATATCCGACTCATTGTCGTAGAAATGGCGGAAACATAAGGGTCGCCATCATCACTGTAGCAGCTACCCTGAAGAAGTGTGCACATGCGTAATTTCTATGTCTTCGCAGCGTCTGAAGACCAGATGAAGAATGTGTGTAGAAATCGGCTAAGGTATCTTAGGAGCATCATAAACACGCATTTTCTTGACCAAAACTGCTTTTTCTCAGGCTATTGACTGAACTCTTTTTTAAAGCTAGAGCTAATCTTCCGCGATTCAAAGGGAAAAAAATCTCACTTGTTAACTTCGGGAATTTAAAAATTCAGCCTTATCCATTGCGACTCTGCAAGGGGAAAACATCGCAATTACCTACTAAAAGCATAAAATTGTTCTTCATCCTGCACACTCCAGCAATCTTGGTAAGTTAGGAAGTGTCCCCCCGCCCCTCCTAATTTATTTTATCTTTTTTTTTATCGATACTTTTGAACATTCACATAGTAGGCCTACATCACACCACTGTGACAGCTACTATAATTTTACCGCTCAATCAGACAGTCCTCTATTATACACTAATGAACAGTCGAATTAGAGACACCGGTTGTGTTGGCGAAATGGAGCTGTGTTCGCTCCGTCAAACTGAATAGTGCCCAGCCACGGATTCGGGTAAAACCACCGCCACCAGGGACAACTTCCGTGGCGTACAACGTATCGATGACGGGAGTCGACGTCGACTAGCTCGGTGGTAACAGCGGATTGACAGGCCACAGTGCAGCAGATCATTCGCCAATTCACTGCTGGACCATACCGATATGTGAGCAGCCATACCTTCTAGAACCATCTCCTCGCTATGGGGTACAGAAGCCGCCGCTCCAATATAGAGTTCCTCTGCTCACCGCACGTCACATGACCCGACGATAAACGTGGGTGCGGAAAAGGTCGTCTGGACGTATGAGTCAAGGCACACGTATATACACGCCAATGGCGGGGTACGAGAGCGTCGCGAAGCAAATGAAGCGATGGAACCTTCTTGCCAGCAGGGTACAGTTCAGGCAAGTGATGGCGCTGTCCTCGTATTGGGACTGTTTGCGTGGGGTGAAATGGATACCCTGGTACACGTGCAATCGTCTCTCACAGGCGAACGATACACGAACCTGCTGACAGATCCCGTGCACTCATTTCCGCGCCTACAACAGCCTACAGGAGACCTTTGCCTACAGAAAGACACTGCACCAGGCCACCGCTCCCAAACTGTGGCCTAGGGGTTGTATGAACCCTCCACGGATTTGAGGTTGCTTGCCTAGGCTCCGGTGTCACTCGACCACAATCCTATCGAATACATCTGGGATACTGTCGAGACGGATGTGCGCGCTGTGGATTCTGCTCCGACCGATCTCCATGCATTGTGAGAGGCTGTGCAGCGGCATGGATCAGTATGGCTCCCAACCACTTCCGGTGCCTTGTGGAGTTCATGGCACGCCGCATCACTGCCGTCATCGGGGCGAATGGAAGTGCTACACGCTACTAGGCAGGTATCTCCAATTCAACTGCTCATGAGTGTACATCAATTAAGTGAAATGTTTATAATCAGAAATCATATGAGTTCCTATTCCCCATTATTATTAAGGCGATTCCGCACACCCTAACAGCACTTCTACCAACATTTTACTAGACCAATAAAAATTTACAAAACTTGCTACCAATAACAATGAAAATTCTTGTGATCATAAATTTTCAGTATTTCCTTTTGTGAAGATATAATATAGAAAGTTTCAATTCAATGGCACCCAGATTGTATGATTTTACAAAAGTTTAAAATTACGCAGATTTGTGGCATTATGCTTTCGTAGGTGTGTATTCATTCTCTGAATGTTAACTCTTAGAACACTATGCCACACTTAAATTCGGCTACACTAAAAAAGAACATTTCTCTGCCAGCGAAAACAAAATTCGCTTGAATGTAGTTTGATTGTTTCGTTAATGCTTGTGTGGATCTTAAAAGNTTTGTGGCATTATGCTTTCGTAGGTGTGTATTCATTCTCTGAATGTTAACTCTTAGAACACTATGCCACACTTAAATCCGGCTACACTAAAAAAGAACATTTCTCTGCCAGCGAAAACAAAATTCGCTTGAATGTAGTTTGATTGTTTCGTTAATGCTTGTGTGGATCTTAAAAGAACTTCAGAACATATTTGCACTAATAATATTGAATAAATATAATAATATGTGTATACCAACCGAAATGGAACAGAATAGTTTGCATTACCTGTTACATGTGAACGGGTTTTTGATTGGGAGATTATCAACTCGGTAGTCCATTGACTGTCAGCCAGCCAATAATAAGCTTTATTCAGTGAACTTAACGTGTCAAATATGATGCGAACCACAGGACGGTGGTACGTGGGTAAACGAAGGCCAACAAAAGTGTCGTTCTTGTAAAGGTGAATATATGTGACACAATCTAGCTTGCCTTGAATGCTAGTAAAAGTTAGAGTGTAACGCGTTTAAGTCCACTCATGGTTACTTCACACCATTCTGAAGCCCTGCCAACGTTCTACTTCCACGATATTCTTCCGCCTCGTGCAAACAAAGCGGAAACGAGTCTAGGAAATTACACAGAATTCGTGCGCACTCAGTGAAATAAAATTCTTCATAAGAACTATTTCTTACCAGGCATTACCAACACACCTGTTTTAACCTTGTTTTATTCATATAAATTTTTAATGAAATGTTAAAATTTATTGATAAAATATAAGTAATTTAACCAAAAATAAGGTACTTTTATTCTAACACAAGTATAAAACACGTGTGATAGATGAAACTCAGGAAACAACCTTAATTTTCTGTTTTAATTATTATTATTTTATTTTTTATTTATGTATAATTTTTTCATTTTTGTTCATACATGAGGTGATTTTTCACATGTTTAATTCAAAAAGTGCGAAGAAATTGAGAATACACTATAAAAAAATTCGAGGACCACTTTCTCCATACAAACAAAACTACAATCCATTTTTTTTTTTGTGATTCATCGAAGAGCAAGATAAAACTTGATCTCACCGATCAACGGTACAGTAAGGTCGAACATGCACGAGACCGTTCGCGAACTTCCACCCTACCGCTCAGGCCCTCTGTTCCGTGCCTACTGACCGGCGGTAGTTTGTTTTCCAGGCCGTGCATAATCTCAATTAAGTTCTTATTACCACCTGTCAGAGGCATCAACAATGGCGGACCCATACTTACGGTGCTCCCGCGGGTGAATTAATTGGCGGAGGTTCAATTAGCGATTGACGTGATGCGAGGAGAGATTTGTGGGTAAGGGAGGAGATGGGGAAAAACCTGCAAAAGGGGGGTGGGAGGGGGTAATCCTTTCCTCCCCATGAGAGATTGGCCGAANGGAGGAGATGGGGAAAAACCTGCAAAAGGGGGGTGGGAGGGGGTAATCCTTTCCTCCCCATGAGAGATTGGCCGAACCGTTTCCAGTTCACCGGCTTGACAAGGCGACTGAAATGTGGGAGGTTGAAACTAGCACAGGAGGGAGGTTAAGGTGGTCGCCTGGGTAGGCCGACGAACGGTGTGCAGAGCTCCAGCAGAAAACCTTTTATTAAAAAACCTCCCAACGTGTCCGAGTGAGGTCTGCTTACGAATAGCATTTAAGAAACTTTGCGCGTCTGTGAACGTTTTTCAGTTCCTCCATTTCTCTCTAAAGCATGTTTTTGTAATAATGAAAATGGCTCGAACGGGTGTTTTCGCGGTCATTTTTAAGTATAAACGTTCCTGTACAAAACGTTAAAAAAGGTATAGGGACATGCATCAAACCTTTATTTTTATTATTACGTCATAAAATAGCAGGGTCTCCCCTGAAAGTCTCACAGAGGCGCGTTGTCGACGGCAAGACTGCACGCCAGTTCAGTCCTTTGCGCGTAAAGGCGATGAGAGAGTTGTTGCGCATGTCTCGGTCGCCCCTAACGCTCCCACGCTTTTAGGCCCCAGACATGCAGAATTCATTCAACCAGGTGGCCACCCTAAGATCCGCAATTCCCGTTATTCAGATCACCTTAATTCCGTACTTACAACAGTGACACTACGACTGCGATACAGTTAACATCAGGTCTGCCCAGAGGTTTATCATGGAAAACGGCAAGAAAAAAAGCAAACGTTATTTTGGCTACCATTAAGTCGGTAATTCAACATGTTACCATCGATTTTGCAATAAAAATTTGTAAACAACTTTCTCTTCAAAAAACTTTTGACGCAGAACAGTTATGCGTGTTTTGGCAGATAAGGAAATCGGTACCAGTATTCTCCGGGTGCTCTGATTAGCCAAAAATGTCACAAAGTATTTTTTTTTTATTTCAACCTCGTCGCGTACATCAGAGAATGGAGACCGGGGCAGAAAATATTCACATATTAACACGCCTTTCCTTTCTCTGCTTGTCTGGTTAATGCAGTTTTAATTTCGTATACCTAGCTGTCTATATTTAAACAACGTTTTCCCAACAAAATTATTGTTTTAAATTATAAAAGAGTTCAACACAAAATATGTGAAAAAATTATACTAGCATGAAATTAAATAAACGGGACAGGAGCACGCAGGTGTGTCTAAATAATTAGTAACCTGTAACAAAGGCTTTGTTGTATTTCCCCCGGATCCCGAGCAACGTCTGTATAAACTTAGCAGTGTCATCAAAAAAGTAAACAAGTACGGAAGACTCTTAGACAAGTCTTCAGAGATCGATACAAAAATTGGGCAGCCACCGCTTCCAAATAAATCTCCACATTCGCATCACCAATAAGTACGCCACAAAATTCTCTCCTGAAACTAAAACAACCGCAGGTTTCGCAAAGTGCATCCTGTTACAGTTGTCGGGACGCTCTAATTCGGACACGTTCAACCTGCCACGTGCCACGCCATCGGTCAACAGCCAGCAAATAACCAAAGTTGTCAACTACAGGAAAAAAAAGTGTTTGGTGTAGTGTGGACCCGCAGGACTGCGGTAAGCGTGGATAATAATAATTACTTCCTGNACAGGAAAAAAAAGTGTTTGGTGTAGTGTGGACCCGCAGGACTGCGGTAAGCGTGGATAATAATAATTACTTCCTGTTTTTGAAGGGTACAAGATTTAGTACAACTAAAGAAAGAAAACATCATTGGGAAAAGGAGGAGGGGGAGGGGGGGTCAGATGAAACACAAACATGCAGAAGTAGGGTAAGATTGAAGAAAACGATAAGTGCCAAGGTTNAGGGGAGGGGGGGTCAGATGAAACACAAACATGCAGAAGTAGGGTAAGATTGAAGAAAACGATAAGTGCCAAGGTTGCTGGGCGACAGAAAGACAGGAAAAAATTAAGTGCAAGGAAAAGAAAAAAGAATTGCTAAGGTAAGTCAGTAGGGAAAAGAAAAAAGAGGAAGTACTGAATGAGCAAGGTAGTGAGGAAAAAAGAAAGGAAAAGGGGAAATAAATTGAGAATTGGAAGAAGTAAAAGAAAAAGAAATAAAATTCTAAATAAATACAGACAGTAAGCAAATTGGGATAAAAAAATTAGGTATGATTTTGTGTATTTTTTTTATATAAAATACTAATATTAGAGCGATAATGATTTTAATTCGCTAAAAATTGTAAAATAATAATGTTATAATACTTCTCGAATCAAACCTTTGGAAAATCACACCATGTATGACGTTCTTGGTGGTTTTCTAGACATGTCTTGTAACACAACCATTTTATACTTGTGTTACCACAAGGTGTCTTGCTTATGGTTTAGTTACACTTTTACATATATTTTATCCATGCCTTACAATGTCTCATTTATGATTAATAGGAATAAAACCAGGGATAAAACAAGTGTTTTCGTAACGCCTAGTAATAAATAGTTATTTTACAAAATATTATTACACTGAGTGCGCACGTATGCGGTGCACTGTCCCTTTAGAGTAATTTTCCAGACTTGGCTAAGCTTTGTTTGCGCAGGCGGATGAATATCCTAGAAGTAGAACTTTAGCAGGGCTTGAGAAATGTTGGAAGTTACCGTGAGTGGACTATATAAATTGGTGTCCCTGCAGTGGTTGGCATAGACGACTTACTTAATTGCATGTCTTCAATTTCCACAACTGTATTCCGGCTTCGACGAAGGACCAGCTGTATTTACTGGACGCTAATTTTCTGCATCGTTCAGATGAAGCCATAAAATAAGTTTCTTGTGCAAGCAACATGATCTGCGAATTGAACGCTGCACTAGAAATAATTAGGGCTACCTGTTTTTTCGCGAAAAGATTTCAGGACTACTTGCACGCAAAAAAAAAAAACACTAGATTCTCAGATCCACTTTCGTGATTGGATGATTATAACTGTCAGCAATGCAGCTGTCTGCCCGCTAATCACAGACACTTAGTGTCGGGGTTAACTAATTCTGATTGGCCCAGTCAAGTAAGGAACCCGACAAAGACGCGTGGCCAATAACCAAAGGAAGACTGAGCATATGCCATAGGCAGAGACCTGAAAAATTCGCGAGTTCAATGACCTGTAGGCTATACTCTATTTTCGTATGCAAAATCATGCAGATATCACTGTTCATTGGTCGCTTGTTGTATTAGCGGAAGACGGTGATTCGGTTTGCATTTTACTGTGTATTTATTATAGGCTCAGAGTTGTCCAGGAGGTGTAATTTAACGGGTAGACCAATAGCATTAGAAATACAAACGTACGGGGTTTTGAATTCTAGCTTGTCCCGAAATGAAAACGCGAATTTGTCAGGTCTCTAGCCATAGGACGTTAGAGCCTAGCGTTCGCGTAAATCTTTTCGCGAAAAGCAAGTATCACTAGAAATGATAAAATCGGCAGAAAAATCACAGCCTCTGTGTAAGGGGATTTCATTTCATTAATGGCACGGTACACGTCGGTATAGGCTATTTATTCACTGCTATTTGAGTTCTTTTGAAATTAACCTTTGAAAAATATGACTGTCATTTGCAAATAATTCCACGGTCACACTGACTGGTATGCGGCCAGTAAAATTGGTAACGACGAAGAGAAAGCAGTTCCAAGTATGAATTTAAAGTGTTAGGTTAACATTTGTCAATACAGACATTATTTTTTTGCTTTCTGTTTTTTAATGTGCAGTAAATAAGTGCAAGAATCGGAAAATTTGTAAAATGGTTGCTTTTCTAATAGTTTGACAGTTTCACTTGGTCGACGCATGATTTAAGTTACGAGGTGTATGGCAATGTTAATTGTATATATGGCGGAATAATACACAATGTGCATACAAGTAGATCATCAGCAGGGCTTTCAAAAGTGCNAATGTTAATTGTATATATGGCGGAATAATACACAATGTGCATACAAGTAGATCATCAGCAGGGCTTTCAAAAGTGCTCAGTTTACCGTGAACAGCCTTTATATATTAAACGCCTACTCTTGCGGTGATCTTTTTTTTATTTATGAGGTAACATCTGTTTCACACGCGTACTAATTACGCATTCAAGGCAACTTTTAACTGTAAAATTTTTTAATAAATTCCGACAGGCATACGTCTAAATCACCACGTGCCGCTGAAGAGGCAACGAAGTGTCGGACGAATGCTTTATGTACCGAAGCGACGTCAAAATAACGAATTGTCGTTAATGAGATTTCCTGGCAATTACCTGGAAAATGCCTGGCTGTGCCCTCAATTCCGCTCTCATGCGCGCCAACCGAAAAAATAAAACTCATGATTTCCACCTGGCTCGGGCAAAAAAAAATCAGTTTTCTATACAAATGTGGGAGGAAAGACGACTTAATTGAAATGATTTATCGAGTGTTCGCGTCGAGTGCTACCCGCTAACCGGGACAACTTAAAACATCTACGACCACGATCACATGAATTATCATATTTAAGTAGTCACCTATAAATACTGCTCAGAGAAGATTAATCATTTTACGCAAACAAGTAAGCCTATTCAGTCCACGACAATTTTTTTTTTAATTCCCTCCGAACCTGCGGTCAAGTGCACACGTAATTTAGATGTAAGTCTTTGAAAGCAAAAGAAATTTTCTTAAAATGAGTAATTTTCTCTTATTAATCGCCGCATCATTAGTACGGGATTATGAGGTCCCTCGCACATCAAACCGGTTGCTGGTCGATGTGCAAGGAGTCAAGGGTAAATAAAAACTCCAGAGAAAACGTTCCCATTCATGTTTACGGTCCTGGAACGTCACAGCCGCCATGTTGGATCCTGACCTTGACCTTTGATCTTGACCCCGGTTACCTTTGACCTTAAAAACCCAAACAATAAAAAAAAAATCGCAAAAATCTAAAAAATCACAAAAATATTTATTTCAAAATTCTTACAATTTATTTTAAAAAATATTAATTTGCTGATTGTGAGCCAAAGTACGCCTGTAGGCATTCCTAATAATGATGACCACATATGGACGTGGTCCTACTGAAATCGTAACGAAATATTCTTAACTAATCAGACCACACCACAAAAAAAAATATTTAGCGTCACTACAAAATATTATGTTGAGGTGCGAAAATAACTATTTTTAGTCATTAAAAGATAAGCGCTGTCTCGTCTTATCGTGAGGTTTTCAGTTTGTCGGTAGAATGGCTTAAACAATTCCAAGACAAAAAAAACACAGGAATAAAATGAAACAAAAGCTAAGCAGTCATTACCAAAAGTCTCTAAACGACTCCTCGATTCTTATAAAAGAGGTAAACATTATTACAACACGAGTACATAATTTGATATTGTTACTAAGCTTGTATACAACCTATTTAAATATGTTAAATTAGAACTGCTCATCACAAAAAAATATTTTAATGATATTTAACCATTAAAAAAAATTATGCCCAAAAACACTAAAAAGTAAAAAAAAAAAATTAAATTAAAATGAAAAACTCTTACTGGAATATTTTTTTTGTAACTTCAAACAACGTTTCTTTCTGTGTACTGTACTGGCCAAATACACTCATAAATACATGCTTCGGCTTAAAGTCGTAAATGGTTTACTTTCCCGTGCAATTCACGTGTAACCAGCTTCTCCCCTCCATTCTTGTACCGCCCGCGTCATAGAACAACGAATAATACAGAAGCGAAATTGCTGCGCGTCACGAATTCCAACGCACGCTCCGACAAAATGGTCTCACGCCCTTGCAACACGGCGAGGAGTCATACGCCAATCAGCGATCAGAGTCGAACCTACCGAACGCCAGGCGAACCAACAGCAAACTGCACAGAAAAAAATATGATGTTGCTGCAAACAAAAAAAAAACCACTACTGAGAAATGTATTTAATAGTTTATGTTGGTGTAACTTTAATGATGTTGTGACAAAGTTATTTAATGTTGACCATTTACATAGTCTTATATTCCTGTAATGCAAACATATTGTTGAGGTGACTATGTCAACAAAGCCTTTATGTAATGTTGCCAGAACCAAAAGTTTTATTACGCTACAATTAACTGGAAGAACAAACAATTTCGTATTACTGCTGCATTAAAGAAACGCCCAACTAAAACAAGGTTACCCTGACTTGGCGTTAAAAAATGGCGGATAGTAGTGAACAGCGATAACATCGTAAAATGAAACCACTGTATTGAAATTTTAAAGCAGATTATGAGAACTTAATGTAGTTTATATCAGCTCTCAAGCCTTGCAAAGCAGTTTACGCGTACCACACATGCATACATTTATAGCACATAAAGTATTTCCAAGTAACGAAGGAGAACTGAAGTTTGTCGTTAGGTTGTATTGGATTCAACACTTTCAATGCGAAATTCTTTTTAAAATGTCGAGATAGCGTAGTTGATAGAGCATGGATACTAAGGTTTTTTTGTAATTTTTTCCTTAAGTATAATATATATATTTATGAGATGGTCACAATTGTAAGGCCACTGAAAAGTGTGCCATGCGAAGGATTTTCCAATGAAAGAGCCACCACAAAAGCCCAAGAGGCTGGTACGGCGATTTTGTACCTATCCGAGGAATCAACCACTGTATCACATATATATTGAACTAATAAAAGTTTTTGTAAATTGTAAAAAATTGTGAAGCGGAGAACGTTATGCACACACGACGAGGGTTCGACACCCCTCCTATCTTTTTTTTTCGTTGATAATATTTATTTTTGAGACAAAATAATAGTACTTAATTTATTTTACATCGGAATGTTTATTTAATGCATATAAATACATGAAAATTTCAACAAAAATGTTAACATAGGTTCAACACAAAATTTGTTATGCCGCAACATAAACATCACCTTAAAGTTGACAGTAAAGTAAGGATATATTGTTGTTATGTTATTATTTTAATGTTACATTAACAATGTTACTATTTTAATTTCTCATTAACGCAATAACTTAACTGTATATTACAATGACAGCAACATTAGTTTCTGACGGTTCACAGGTAACAAAAAAAATTAATGTTTTAGTAACATTAATATTGTTGCCACAACATTACGTTTTTTTCCTGTGTGTACACTGTGCGAACGGAGCCAATCAGACACGATGCTCGTCTCACAGCGAGCTACAAGCCACCAATCAGCAAGCGAGTACGCATGGCTTGCTTCGAGGGCACTTCTACGCGTGTTGCTTCTGTGTGTCTGCTTCTTCTGTGTTATGTGCACGCGCTTTTATTTCCATTCCGGAAGACGGCACTTCCCAACCACGGATTACTTAACCCTTTCAGTCCCGAATTAATATCCGAGCACAAGTACTGAAATCGTTTAATTTTATGTTATGCGCTGTTAATTGCGTAGGGCGTGTTTCTCTCAACCCGCGAAAAATGTGATGCGCTGATTCCTCGTTATGTTCGGTACTGTACATAATGAGAAATCAGTGGCCTCTGTTTTGTGTCTCTTCCTTGTGAGATATCTGATTTGTTGAAGTTCCTGCATCTCCTATTTGTGAATGGTTAATGGTGACGCAAACGATCGCTCGTCACATTGTTCGCTTGTCGAGAGAAACACGCTACACGCAAGTACAGCGCATAACATAAAATTATACACTCAAGAGCCAAAAAAAACTGGTGCACCTGCCTAATATCGTGTAGGGCCCCCCGAGCACGCAGAAGTGCTGCAAGACGACGTGGCATGGACTCGACAAATGTCTGAAGGTATGCAGGAGGCAATTCACACCATGAATCCTGCAGGGCAGTCCACAAATACAATCTGCGCCAATTTGAGATAGGGTTGCACATCTGTCACGTTTAATGATTCTCGTCAGTCGTCGTTTGTCCCGTTCTTTCACGATCTTTTTCCGGCCGCAGCGGTGTCGAAGATGTGATGTTTTACCGGATTCCCGATATTCACGGTACACTCGTGAAATGGTCGTACGCGAGCATCCAAATGTTATCGCTACCTCGGAGATGCTATGTCCCATCTCCCGTGCACCGACTATAACACCACGTTCAAACTCACTTAAATCTTGATAACCTGCCATTGTAGCAGCGGTAACCGATCTAGTTGCCGACCGCATCGCGTTACTCTGATAGGTTCCATATCTCTGTTATTTGCATACGCACGTCTATACCAGTTTTTTTTACTCTTCAGTGTACGATTGAAATACNTGGTTCCATATCTCTGTTATTTGCATACGCACGTCTATACCAGTTTTTTTTACTCTTCAGTGTACGATTGAAATACCTGAGCTCGGATATCAATTCGGGACTGAAAGGGTCTAAGAATAAGGAGGTGAAATCGCCACATATACAACGAAGTCTAGCTGCACACGCCAGCAAAATGCCTTTTTCGGTCAGCAAAATGTTGGAACGCTGTTCGCCAATTGGTGCGTGGTATCCCGCCCGCCAGACGGCAGCCCAGCCACAGGGAACGTTTCGCAGCACGTAGTGGCCAATCAGATGCAAGGCCCATCGCAGAGCCTCGCGCTGCCAATCAGCGAACGGGGACGCCCACGTAAAAGGAGCCGCCGTGGCATTCCTCTTCTGCGTACTTATTATGTGCGCTTCTGCATTGGTTTGTAAGACGTTCCGAAGGCTAGCCTTCGCGTGATACCGTAACTGCCACTCAGTCCTCTGACTAGAGAGAGAGACGCCTCTCTGCGCAGTTATTAAATTTCACTCGCTCTTTTCTCACGCAAACTTGCAAGTAATTACATGCCGACGTTATCCAAACAGACGCTCGCAGTTAACCACTGCGCAGCATTTATGCGTGTCACTGTAAGTAAACATTCACACAATTGGCGGTGGTGGTGACGTGTCTAGCCGTCAGGCGGGAGTTACTACCAAGCCAATGACTAGGGCCGCCTGTCTTTCACGAGAAGATTTATGCGTTAGCTAACCTTCAACTTCGCGGTGGTGTAGTGGTTACACTACTCGCCTCCTACCAAGGCGAACCGGGTTCGATTCCAGGAGGGGTCCCCTCCCCAACAACCTGGATTACCGCATGTGAGAATCGTGTCGGACGATGCCGCTGGTCGGCGAGTTTTCTCTGAGATTTCCTGTCTCCCTTGCCCATGCATTCCAGCGCTGCTCCGTACTCACTTCACTTCATCCTCATCGGCTCTCAATACCCCGATGTTAAGAGCCGCCCAAATATCTTCACTCACCCACTGTTCCCACACGAAAATAAAGAACACTTCAGACGAGGAGTAATAAGATTTTCAACATGACGCTTATTTCAAACACTATTTTGAAGATCGTCTGTATAACCAAAAACGACAATTTTATATAAATATTTTGCGTGAAAACCTGCAAAACTGGTACACGGCCTTGCATTTAACTTTGCGAAAAACCTTTCTACGAATACAATTAAAGGGCCAACGCTTGAACTCCCATAGTAAATGTTGCGTGACGGAAGGCCCGCACGCCATTTCGGAGCCTTGCGCGAAGTGGTGACGGAGCGATTGATGCGCGTGCCAGTGTAAAACAGAGGAAAACATCTTTAGGTAGGCGGGCACCNCGCGAAGTGGTGACGGAGCGATTGATGCGCGTGCCAGTGTAAAACAGAGGAAAACATCTTTAGGTAGGCGGGCACCGTAAGGGCTCATTTACCTGGAGCCTATTTTCCGCACCTCAGGCCGACAACCCGCAGGATCCATAAGGACGGCACCGCCACGCGCTTCAAGTGCGTCATCGCCTCTAAGAGCAAGACTCTGAACTGGCGCGAGTGTTCTCGTCGTGCTGCGTGCACATGATGCGACTTTAAGCGGCGACCCCAGCATTTTATTTATGTACAGTCTGTTAAAAGGTTCAGTGCAGTTCCCGAGTGTTTACGTGTTTATTTGAGGCGTATAGTATGAGGTAAAGAGCTTTGAAAACGCTGTTTTCAGCTATGTTGAGTGTTCTGAAATGGTGTTTCTAACATGCGTGACGTCTTGAAAGCACTCAACAGGCGGCGTCTGAAGTGTTTTCTTTTCGCAGATTAGCACACTGGACGTATGTTTAATAGTTTCGTGGGAAAACATGTATTTCAAACACTCTACAATGAAGTTCAAGTGTCAGGCAGACGGGCACCTTAACTTTGCAGTACCTCCAGGGAAAAAAAAAAAATCTGGCAGGTCTGTAACCATGCCGACGAGCCGACCGAACGAGACTTCTTCCATTCTTCCACCAGTCCCAGACTGTACGATCTCTTCACGCACGATAAACCATGGGCTCGCGTCACGTTTTCGACCACCTCCGAGCTTAATTCGATACATTTTATATTCACCGTTAACTTGTTGATTACCCGCTCCTCCCCCCCTCCCCACTCTATTTTTATTTCTTTACGGCGGCGTGTTGTTATTACATTATTTCGTGGAACCCCGCGATCTCCTATAGCCGTTACGTTTTCCACGATCTCCTTTCAGTAACGAGCGCCGGGAAATAAGGCATCCCATTCCAAAAAAAGGCTCTACACCTGACTGTAAAGAATGTTGAGTTCATTAAAAAAAAGTACACACACTGCCAGAATTGTCAGAAAAGTACGATATATGATGCATATGAAAGAATAATGCATATATTTTGTACTACTGTAAAATATTTTACTAGAATTCACTTATTTGAATATTTAAAAAATTTAACACCGTAAGCGGGGGGTTACTTTGTAAAAGGGTGGGTGAATTTGTGACACTAATGTTTTTTTATTACTGTTATTGATTTTTTTTTTATTTCAAAGAGGTTGTTTCAAATGTTGAGTTATTAAATTGGCACCACTTAATATCTGAAACATTCAACTGAAATAGGGGGTTATTTAATAGCTATTTTATGTGTCAGAAAGTCACCTCATATTTGTCATTAAGCGACCCCCGCTTACGGTAATAAGAGTCGATTTATAATAAAATTCACGCCTATTTTTATTCTGAATGCCTCAAAAAGCAGCTTTGCAACCCCCGCCCCTTCTTCCTTCATCAAGTAAAATCGTAATAACTCTCAACTGTATGTAAAAAAAAAAAAATTGTATTTATGTTTACAAAATATTTTTAACAAATAATCAATTTCAGCCACGAAAGTCATAAATTTTTTAACTGAAATATATGTAAGCTACATAAAATCAAAACATTATTACAAATACTTTACTACATACTATAAGAGAAATTATTATATTGGCCATGCTTAACGAAGGTCTTTTCTTAAACATGTTTTTAAAGCATCCAGAATACGATCTTGTTATATGACTTTTAAAACATTTAAATGAATAAATTCTATTAAAATATTTTTTTAGAGTTAAAACGTATATAAATTCTGTTCACGGTAAACTGAGCACTTTTGACAGTCCTGCTGAAGATCTAATTTTATGGAAATTATGTATTCTTCGGCAGTATGTAAAATTAGCATTGCCACGGGCCTGATCACTTAATTAATGCATCAGTCAAGTGAAACACTATAATTATTAGAGAAGTTAACATTGTTAAAATGTGCTCATTTTTACACTTAATGCATTAAAAAAATTAATAAGCAAGTGAAACTATTTCAGTATTCACAAATGTTTACATTACATAAAACTTTTAATTCAATGTTAAAACATGGAACTAGTTTCCCTCCGTCATTACCAACTTAACTGGTCGTATGCCAGTCAGTGTGCCCGTTAAATATATGCTGGTAGGGGCAGTGACATTTTTCAAAGGTTTATTCCAAAAGTGCTCCGTTTACCATGAACAGCTGATGCTTTATTTTGACATTTAACTTAAATAATACAGTTTTAACAATTTTAGTAATGTGTACGAGTATAGTCCATTCACGGTTACTTTTAAGCTTTCCAGACGTCTCGCTAAAGTTCTACTTTCAGGCTACTCCTCCACCTCATGCAAACAAAGCCTAACCGAGTCTAGAGAATTACACGAAACGGACAATGCACCGGATTCCTGCGCACTCAGTTTAGTAATATTTTGCATAAGAACTATTTCTTACTGGGTTTACCAACACAACTATTTTCTACCTGCAACATTATAATTTTCAGATGAAATATAATTGAAAGTTCAATTTAACCACAAATAAGGTATTTTTACGTTAACGCTTGTGAAACATCGAATAATTACGGAAAAAAACAAACACGTCGTACATGGGGTGAATTTCTAAAGGTTTATTTGAGAAAGTGTGAAGAAACCGCGAATCGACTACAATATCTTGTAATGAGTTTTTCATGATGCGCAGTCGACGGGAGTGTTACATTGGAAGCCACTTTAATTCTACCTTAACGACGGAAGAAGAAAAAGTACTTTTCAGGGTCTTTCCTCTCTTTAAGGTTCCCCTTCGGCACGCACCAACAAGGCGCCGTCGTAGACGCGGAGGTAGTTTCCGAGCGTCGTTACAAAGCAATTACGTCGCCAACAGCTCTATCAGCGAGTTAGGTGTCAGCCAGAGCAGAGAGAGGGAGAGAGCGAGAGAGAAGGTATCAGCGAGAAGGGAAGGAAGAAGGTTCACAAGGGTAAGCGGGTGAATTTAAAGGTGGATGAACCTTTGCAC
>NQII01000188.1:507990-575587 GCA_002778355.1 Clitarchus hookeri | reverse complement strand
GGGGCATAGGAGAGGTGCCGAAAACTGATAAACCGTGATTGCCAACACCCCCCTCCTTCACGCAGTGTTCTCGCGATTACGTTCTCACATCCCAGGACGTTCTCGCGCTAGTCTTCCCGAGTTACAAAGACAAATCCCCCCCCCGCCAACCTCCTAGGTATACAAAACCTCGTCACGTCGTCGTTAATCGATACTACGGAGTTCCTCCTGCGTGCCGGAGAAGAGTGCCAACTGCTATCAGGGGAAGTAGCCCTACCAAGCATCAAACAGCCTGGGTTAGGATCGTCGGTACTATGTGCTAACTCTCACAGTTGTGCAAGGAGAACCAACTCGGATTGTTAAAAGGTTAAGGGCGGTCCATGCTAATTTGTAGTTTCGTAATGTTTTTTTTTTTTTTTTTAATCGTTGCTGTGTTCACGTTGGAGTTAACATTGTCTAGTCTTTCATTTTTTTTTTGGTGCAATGCTACCAAATATGCTGTATTTGAGACGTGGGAAAGCCCTCGTGTCTAAATACATGCACGTTTGAATAGTAAATGTACATATGAGAAACTCTGCTGTAATATTTCAATGCCTTTCAATCTACTTGCAAAGAATAACCTTTATCTCTAACCTAAATTTTCTCGTATTTGCGTTCAATTTTTTTTTAAAATTCAGATTATTTCAGATTGTTTAGGCATGCACCAACGTAATTAAAACTTAAAACTTAATATTGCGACCGTATGCTGTTAACAAAATAGGCCCACACAATCCAAACGGGAGTTGGAACAAATAAAATTTAATGCAGAAAAAACAAAATAATATGTATATTATTTAATCTGACTGGCTGACACCACGCTAAGTTTACTTAGTGTTTAAGTTGGGCCAAAATTCTCCCACGAAAACGTTAACTTTACGTCCCTCTTAATTCAATGTGAATACACAACCACGATATCTATACCTGAATTTAACGACAACGCAAGATGACACAATCTCCATGACAAATTCATGGCAAATTTTTAAAGCTTTGTAACTGGGTTTCAGTAAACGCATGTTTTGAATGGTTGGAGAAAAAAAACGCACTTAGGTTGTGTTAGGGTATTAAGTAAACAAACCCACGATGGCTGTAGAAAACGCTTAAAAGCGTAAGGGACCCAAACCAAGGATAAACAGATAAAACTAAATCAACAGGTTCTTGAAAGCCAGTGTAAAAAAAACCAAGAAACAACTACGCTAATAAGAGATCTGCGAGCTTTGAAAAACGATATTTTGCCAGTAAGATGCATTTATTTTAAGTAATGTTTTACGTCGTAAAATTTTAAATTTCAATGCAACGCAAGATATTATGTTAAGAAAAGGAAAGGGCGAATACTTTTTCACACTAAAGTAGTTAATTAACTGAAATATTAATACATCTCCTATTTCTAAAATACTCTTAAAGTTCTTCTGGTGAAAAAATATGTCCCTAGCCCGTGATCTCGGCAACTGTACGAGTAAAGTGTATGTACCTACCTAAGGAGGCTAAAAGAGGCCGGAAGCGTGCGTGAATCCGGTTGTTTTATACGTAGACACACTCATACCTTAGTTGCATCTTATACCTTATACCTTCCCAACTCCCATCCACATTTAATTAAATTATCGTTTTTCTAATATGAATATTATTGTTCAAATAAACAAATAAAAAAATAATCTATTGAGAACAAGTATGATGCAATGAATCTCGAACAACAAACAAATTATCATATGTCTTTTTTTGGTGATGTCATTGTTTCGTATCATATTGGTTCATTTTGTCATGCATCAATAACATTCCAAATTTTTTATGAGATAGTTGACATAAACAAATAAAACGTATATATGTTATGATTTTAACTATTTAGTGCCCCGATTTCTAAGAGATTCTAAAACAATTTCTATAAGATCTCAAAGCAAACTTTTGTTTTTAACTAACAACACTAAATTTACATATTTTTCTATTTTTAATTTGTTTACGTAACATTTGTAACTTAAGCCATTATTTAATCTCTACACAGACGACCTGTAGAAAATCCATTCACCCTCCACCGAATTAGGAGTTGAGAACAATAGTTTGAGGTACTTCAATGGAAATACCGAAGTATAATCCATTATCGGTTACCTCACACTTTTCTGAAGTCCTACTAAAGTCATACTTCCAGGATATTCCTCCGCCTCGTGCAAACTAAGCTTAACCTAGTCTTAGTAAATTACACCAAAGGACAACGCACCGAATTCGTGCGCACTCAGTTGTAATAATATTTTGCATGACAACTATTTATTACTAGGCGCTGCCAACACACATGTTTTCTCGCTGTTTTATTAATATTTGTTATAAATGAAATATTATAATATATAAATAAATATAGGTGAAACTTCAATTTAATGAAAAAAAAGTTACTTTTCTGTTAACAGAGATATAAAACGGTTGTGATACATGGCGTATTTAGGAAATAACTAAACACTTCATACACGGGGTGATTTTTCAAAGGTTCGATTCAAAAAGTGTGAAGGAATTGCTAATAGACTATACATAAACAATATTTTTAATTTAAAGGTTTTCCTGGTAGAAGTATCTCGGCCAGCAGCCACACATGGAGTGATGCACTTAGTTAGGTCACCTCAATTGGAATGCAGTCCACTTCAAAGGTACACGAAAACACACGTGCCTCGTGGACCTCTACAGGCCAACAGATTATGAACAAATAAATATTTACTAAGACGACAGTGAAATCGTTACAGGGGGCAAAAAATTCACACTCGACCTACGCGGTAAAACCAGATTAAGAAATACTACGAAGGATACAAGAACAGTTTCAAAAAGCGAAATTCACGTCATACTTGCTGCAATCGGAGAAAGAAGGAAGAAAAAAGTGTGTTGTTAACTAAACGGCTAACAGGCTCGATAACTGGACGTTTGACAAGTCGCTGTAACACATTACTAATAAATATCGAAAATTGAAGTACAGTTACTTTAACACACGAGTGCGCCAAAATATGAAACATATCACAAAGAAAATAAAAGTTCTATTGTTTGCCAAAATAGTGTTCCAGTTTAGAATACGAAAAGTTCGTGGGCAATGAACAGTTTCTGGAGCACTAGAGCGTTGTAAGGTATAGAGTCAATTAAATGTTCGTATCTAATCTTCGTTGTCACATTAATCACAAACATAGTAAGATGCTACAAGTTAAATTTATAATACCTTGAATTCTGGGAAGAAAGGTTAGTTTTTTGCAACAACAAATTAAAGTAAAACATTATTTTACCCAAAACTATACGAAAAAAAAACTAAAAATTAAAAAAAAAAAAAATCTACTTGTATCAAGCAAAGAACAGACACAGTAAGTAAGACACAAATTCGCCGTAGTTACCCAGACACAAGAGTCATTATTTTGCGGTATTATTCTCACAACACTAAGTTAAAAGAATATGTCTTTCGAGAATGCAGAACCAACCAGCTCGCTCCCACCTGAAGCACGACCATACCTCGCCAAACGTCTACAAGTTGAAGTTGGAATTACACATTTCACGTTGAGCGTGNCGGTATTATTCTCACAACACTAAGTTAAAAGAATATGTCTTTCGAGAATGCAGAACCAACCAGCTCGCTCCCACCTGAAGCACGACCATACCTCGCCAAACGTCTACAAGTTGAAGTTGGAATTACACATTTCACGTTGAGCGTGTCTTGTGTTCGGTTTACATTAGACCTACACGGTTCATTTCGCTCCCAACAATCGCCAGATGGCACGGCTCGTCGTAGTTACTTGGCAATGAAGAGACACATCCTGTTAGCCTGCTAAAAAAAAATCGTGAAGTAAGTTGGATGACTGTGCCGCATAGCCTAACGACGACCTTGTCATGACAGCACTTAATTCAGAATTAAAGTACACTGAAAATTATCGCCTTCTTCACGCTAGACACTCNACGACCTTGTCATGACAGCACTTAATTCAGAATTAAAGTACACTGAAAATTATCGCCTTCTTCACGCTAGACACTCTCATCCGTAGCCAAGGTCGATACAGCTTTATTTGCAACACCGGGCAGCGAAGTTCAGGACTGGACTTCCGGGTCAAGCATGTGCAGTGCGACATGTGTTTTTGTAATGTCAGTTAATTTTGTTCGCAAATCGATCACTTTCCTTCCACTTCTCAGCTAAATTGAACCAAAATGAATAAATTCGGGGGCATTGATTTGTATAAATTAAATGTGTTGCGAACTTCTATCAAAACGTAAAAATTATTTTCTTCAGTCTTGTCTACGAAAAATCAGTTTCAGTTGGCATATGTTTGTCTTTTCTTCGAATGAGAATCTCACCTGGCTGTGGTATACATTTTTAAGCTTTCTACATGCTCTGTATTACGAAATATTTGCTGTCACGCGCACAATCCAAATAAGCAGCAACGAATGTTCCCACTAAGGGCTATATCATTGTAAAATGTATTTATAAAGTCTGCCACTTAATCTGTGTTATAAACTGTTTACGGTTAATCCAGCGATTTTGAAATCAACGTTTGAAAGATGTCACAGTCCATGCCTGCATACATTTTAACAGGAAAACTGACTGTCAAGCATCCAGTAAAGTTGGCAACGACAGAGGGAAATTAATTCCATATATTGACGTTGAATTAAAAGTGCCAGGTAAATAATTATTTGTGAGCAGTGGAATGGTTTATTTTGCCTAATGCATATAAGTGTAAGAATTAGCAAATTTTCGAAACATTTACTTTTGTAATAATTTCACAGTTTCACCTAACCGACCCGTGAATAAAGTGATTAGGCTTATGGACATGTTAATTTTACATATGGCGGAAGAATACACAACGCGCATACAAGCTCATACAAGTGCTCAGTTTACCATGAACAACCCATAAGACTAAAGATGAGGTAGACCGCTTATTCGTCTTCTGCGCTCGTACCCAACACTGACCTACCCCAACCATACACAACTGTCAAGGTCACATGGTCAACGGTAATAAATGTGTTTCCTTAAAACTTGATTTTTTTATGGACAAGCACTATTACATTAATAAAACACTTTTATCAACTGGAATTTAATCAAACTGCATTACAAATTCATCAATTCATCAAAGGAAGTATTTAAAACATCTCAAATACTTGTTTACTAAACATTATTCTAACCTTAAATGCAATTCACGTCGTTTAGTAAGAAAAGCTGATCATGTTGGGACACGAAGATAGGTTGCGCACAGCCAGCGAGATCGGTCTATCCCTCATATTTAGTTTATGGAACAGTCTATGATTGTACTAGTGATTGGTTATCACATCGGTTCTGTTTCGATCACTGATGAGTCAGTATCGGTACATGTCGGTTCAGGAATTCTTCAGCGCTGCTGTGCTCTGCAAGCAAGCGTCCACTCCGTAAACATTTCGTGTAGGCCTAACTAAACATTTATTTGTGAAACAAGTGAAATATTTGCGTGTTTACAACACACGAGGTTATGAAACATACTAAATTAATTACACGTCTCCGTATTTGAAGGAAAAAAAAACAGAAGTACAAAAACGTTTATGCTGTAAATACACTATTTATATACTCTATTCGCGGTATCTTCACACATTTTTAACAAAATTATGGAAGAATCGCCCCGCGTATGACGTTTTTGGTTGTTTCCTACATATGGTATGTATTACAAGCGTTTTATACTTCTGTTAACATAAATGCGTATTATATTTGGTTAAATGCAACTTTTACTTATATCTATAACTCATAATACTTAATTTACAATTAATGCGAATGAAAGCAGGCGGAAGACAGACGTGCTGGCAATGCCTGGTAAGAAATGAGTCTCATGCGAAATATTACAAAACAGAGTGATCACAACAAATGCGGTGTGTTGTCTCTTTGGCATACTTTTCAACCTTTGGTTAAGCCTTTGTTTGCATGAGACGGAGTATAACTTTAGCAAAGCTTCAGAAAAGTTGGGAGTAGCCATGATTGGACTATATTTTCCTAATAAAAAGTGTAGTAAAATTTTCTGTAATNTTTTTTTTTTTTTTTTTTTTAGTAAAAAATACTTAACACTTTTGCTATACGTATTTAGCTTTTCGGAGGTGAAGTGTCCTGCCCTTGTGACGTCAAATATTATATTCCCGGCTGCTTATTGATTAAGTTCTGGAAAGTTGATTCTAGTTCGTGAGTATCGCGTCTGACAGCTATGTTGCGAGAAAAGAGTTTCTGCTACTTTCCATTCCTTCGCCTCTCAGTTTCCCCGCGCATAAAGGAAGATTTCTTCGTGGTCAATAAAATGCTTCTTCAAATAGTGCCAAACAAATACACATTTTGATGTTGCCACATGCCCTGCTGACTGAAATAAATCTGATGAACAACAGAACAGATCTTGAACATCATCGAAACAACATATATTTGAAAAGATTTAATCCATCTTCTCGAACAACACCATTTTTGTAAACCCACAATTTTTTTTTTTTCGTTGGAGGGAAAACTGTTTTTATTTTGTTGTACTCTTCACGGGGGGTGGGGGGGGATATGCCATTTTTTACAGTTCGCCTACAATACTGCGTACTGCATACACGCATTGTTCAGACGACAGCGTTCAAAGAAGGGCAGAGACTTTTTTTATTTAGTCTGCAGAAGAATGGCACATGTTTGCACCTTCGTGGCTACTCTATCTTCATGATGATTTCCTTGTACCGTAAAGCTGTATGGAGGATAAAAGCAACCCCACGATATGATATGTAAACTAGCGAGAGGTAGCCCCTATTTATGTTTAAATACTTAATACTGCTACAGATCTTGCTATGTATATATATATATATATATATATATATATATATATATGACATTCATGGGTCGTCACTAAAATAAACCTGCTTACAAACTTCACACACTGAACAGCTATACTATTCGTATTGTCAAATTGTTGGTTCGCTGACTAAATCTTAAGGTAAGTCAGAACTGATTTCGTTATACTGAAGAACTCTACGCCCTCAGACAAGTTGCATAAAAAACTGAAGGGGAGGAAAAAAAAGCGTCGAGTGTGTATGTTGACGCGTATGAATGAATCACTTATTTTTGAGATTTTGCGGAATCGATTTCGTTTGGTTTTTCTATACGCCATTCCACGAAGACGTTAAAAAAAATCCGTGTGCGGCTATTTACTTTGCCAGCAACTAGCGTAACATCAGGTTTACAAATATACAAAAAGAAGGAGGTATTTACGTTGTCGTGAAATAGGGAGTATATTTGATCAGCTATGTTTAAATATTTTTATATGGGAAGCTGCATGAGATATGTGTCGCTTTTATCAATGTCATAATACTGTGTACATGAATGTAAAAAAAAAAGTTGTCTTCGTGTAAAGGCACGTTCACGCGATCAAATTTTTCTTCAAATTAGTACCTTCAATTTTTACTGGATTCAATTCATTGAATTCTATAGCGTCGTAGAAACGTCATAATGGCTGCCATTTTCTCCATCAATTTCTTGAATGTCTCGATTTCGCTCAAGATTTTCGTTTCAAATTTCGAACATGTTCTCTATTTTGTTGGATCCAAAATTTCAATCGTTCATCACAGCTTTTCTAACAATATTAATGGAATTAATCTCATAATAGAGCTGTGTGCACACATTTAAAGTTGTTACAAAACAAAGAAGCATATTTTTATGAAAAGAAAATGTGCAATAAAATGAAGAAATTTTTTTGGAGTTTAACCAATTATTTTCGCGCCGTGCATGAGTCGTAGAGTAGATACTTCTAAAAATTTACTTTCGGTATTTTTTAAACTGGTTTAATTAAAAAGTTTGAGATAAATTTTCATGTGGAGACTTGAAAGCTTACTGAATGCAATTCATAGAAAGGCAAATGAAGTAAGTTCAATAAATTGAATTCAATAAATATTTGATCGTGTCAAATGGCCTTCACTCTCTCAGGTGGACGGTTGTTCGGAAAACAGACAAAGTCNCTAAATCTTAAGGTAAGTCAGAACTGATTTCGTTATACTGAAGAACTCTACGCCCTCAGACAAGTTGCATAAAAAAACTGAAGGGGAGGAAAAAAAAACGCGCGGAGTGCGTATGTTGACGCGTATGAATGAATCACTTATTTTTGAGAGTTTGTGGAATTGATTTCGTTTGGTTTTTATATACGCCATTCCATGAAGACGTTAAAAAAAAACCGGNTGGTTTTTATATACGCCATTCCATGAAGACGTTAAAAAAAAACCGGGTGCGGCTATTTACTTTGCCAGCAACTAGCGTAACATCAGGTTTACAAATATACAAAAAGAAGGAGGTATTTACGTTGTCATGAAATAGTGAGTATATTTGATCAGCTATGTTTAAATATTTATATCTGGGAAGCTGCATGAGATATGTGTCGCTTTTATCAATGTCATAATACTGTGTACATGAATGTAAAAAAAAAAAAGTTGTCTTCGTGTAAAGGCCCGTTCACGCGATCAAATTTTTCTTCAAATTAGTACCTTCAATTTTTACTGGATTCAATTCATTGAATTCTATAGCGTCGTAGAAACGTCATAATGGCTGCCATTTTCTCCATCAATTTCTTGAATGTCTCGATTTCGCTCAAGATTTTCGTTTCAAATTTCGAACATGTTCTCTATTTTGTTGGATCCAAAATTTCAATCGTTCATCACAGCTTTTCTAACAATATTAATGGAATTAATCTCATAATAGAGCTGTGTGCACACATTTAAAGTTGTTACAAAACAAAGAAGCATATTTTTATGAAAAGAAAATGTGCAATAAAATGAAGAAATTTTTTTGGAGTTTAACTAATTCTTTTCGCGCCGTGCATGAGTCGTAGAGTAGATACTTCTAAAAATTTACTTTCGGTATTTTTTAAACTGGTTTAATTAAAAAGTTTGAGATAAATTTTCATGTGGATATTTGAAAGCTTACTGAATGCAATTCATAGAAAGGCAAATGAAGTAAGTTCAATAAATTGAATTCAATAAATATTTGATCGTGTCAAATGGCCTTCACTCTCTCAGGTGGACGGTTGTTCGGAAAACAGACAAAGTCTGTAACGATGCAGTAAGCTGCGTGCCAGGTACCCTTACAAACTTCGTCTATTTCCTGGACAACCATCATCATGAGAAAGTTACACGAAGGAGACTTTCTTTGTACATCAATGTGGACATGATTATTGCGTCATTAAAAACTATAAACATCCAAGTGTTACACACGNGAGACTTTCTTTGTACATCAATGTGGACATGATTATTGCGTCATTAAAAACTATAAACATATATTAAATAATAACATTGGAACCACACCCCCTCCACCGCCCTATTTTTGCAATGAATGGAGATGATATAACCCAACAACCGTTCGCAGATTTCAGATCTCGATTCATGACAGCAGTATTCACCGAATTGTTCTTTCATCTCAAGTAGGTTTTTATTATTTCGAATTAAAACCGTTTGAAACATCGATTTTCAAGGGCGCCTACTTCCGTTGCGAATTACTGCAGGACAAACGGAGTGTGTTTTCTATCTCATTTTGCATGGGGAATCGCCTCACAGCGTTTGTACCCGTCGTTCAGGAACAAACCCCGCGCTTCCACGCTTGGGCCAAGGTGTTAAGGCCCCCGCCTACCTGGAGCTTTTTTTTCCCGCGTTTGAGGCAGAGAGACGCAGAAGCGATAAGGGCGACACTGCCTCGCGCATCAAGTGCGCCACCGCCACTAAGCGCAAGGCTATGTAACGGCGTGCAGTGTTCTCGTCGCACTGCGTGTACGTATGGGACTTTCAGCGGTGACCCTATAATTTCATTGGTGGAAAGTCCGTAGGAAGGTTCAATGCAGGGCCCTTGAGTAGTTTTGTGTGTATCTGACGCATATACTGTATTCTGAGATACAACCCTTCGAGAAGACCGTCTTCAGCCATTTTGGAGCACCATNGTGTATCTGACGCATATACTGTATTCTGAGATACAACCCTTCGAGAAGACCGTCTTCAGCCATTTTGGAGCACCATGAAATGTTTTTTTTTTTTAATGTGCGTGACGTCTTGAAAGCGCTCAACAGCCCTCGTCTTAAGTGCGTGTTCTCATCGTAGATCAATCACCACATTGGACGCACGTTTAATAGTTTCGAAGAAAAACGTTAATTACTAACACACTGTAACGCATTTCATGCACCAGGTTACTGAAACCTTCAAGCCTAAAACTTCGGTAGCACAAGCTGAACCTAATTAGTGTCCATGCTGTCTAATCTACGCCAACCCCAAATCAGACTATGAAGCGACTAGGAGATTTATAATTAATTCCGTTGCCGTTCAAACAGGTTCCCGTCATAACGTTTTCCACGGCTGACCATGGCTTTAGGGTTCGAGGAAGAGACGAACTTCGTCGTAAAATCTTCATCTTTTTTTTTTTCACTGCTGTTTTCTGGATGTATGCGGGCAGGTGGATTTCGTCTGTGTTTCCAAGCATCAGGATTTTCAACTGTANGCCTAAAACTTCGGTAGCACAAGCTGAACCTAATTAGTGTCCATGCTGTCTAATCTACGCCAACCCCAAATCAGACTGTGAAGCGACTAGGAGATTTATAATTAATTACGTTGCCGTTCAAACAGGTTCCCGTCATAACGTTTTCCACGGCTGACCATGGCTTTAGGGTTCGAGGAAGAGGCGAACTTCGTCGTAAAATCTACGTCTTTTATTTTTCTCCACTGTTGTTTTCTCGATGCGTGCGGGCAGGTGGATTTCGTATGTGTTTCCAAGCATCAGGATTTTCAACTGTATTGGTCGCTGACGAGTACTGAATTTCACCATAAAGTGAGTTAAATTTCCATGGGGACTGTCAAAGACGGTTGTAATGACTTGCTCGACTTCCCGAATTTAACAAAGGACCTACGCTACGAAGCAGCCAATGTTAAATGTGTAGTAAGGATTGCATAGCGCGTACCAAGACAGGGGTACAGAACTGCAATTATCACTGACTGTCATGCTCCGTCACATTTCTGCCCTGTCAGAATATGACTACAGCAGTCAGAGCAAAACACGTCAAACGTAACCTTTTTTCTTCCCGTAGTGGTTGTTCCTTATCCGTGCTATACGTAGAAAACAATGCTTATAAACACGTCATTAACTGTCTCTTCACTGCCAACATTTAAACATCTCTGAAAGNAAATCTTCATCTTTTTTTTTTTCACTGCTGTTTTCTGGATGTATGCGGGCAGGTGGATTTCGTCTGTGTTTCCAAGCATCAGGATTTTCAACTGTATTGGTCGCTGGCGAGTGCTGAATTTCACCATAAAGTGAGTTAAATTTCCATGGGGACTGTCAAAGACGGTTGTAAGGACTCGCTCGACTTCCCGAATTTAACAAAGGACCTACGCTACGAAGCAGCCAATGTCAAATGTGTAGTAAGGATCGCATAGCGCGTACCAAGACAGGAGTACCGAACTGCAATTATCACTGACTGTCATGCTCCGTCACATTTCTGCCCTGTCAGAATATGACTACAGCAGTCAGAGCAAAACACGTCAAACGTAACCTTTTTTCTTCCCGTAGTGGTTGTTCCTTATCCGTGCTATACGTAGAATAACAATGCTTATAAACACGTCATTAACTGTCTCTTCACTGCCGACATTTAAACATCTCTGAAAATATTTGGTCAAGGAAAGTGAAACCAATTCTGTTATCAATGATTTTACCTCTGCTTTCCATTACACGAGAAATAACACGTATGTTACATAAAAAAAACTAATATAGAGTTGAAAGTAATGTTTTCAGAGTTTGCTTTATTGTTGGTATAATTTCACTTTGTGAGCCACTGAAACGGGTACATTCCCGAGCGAGTAGGTTTGCCCTGTTTCGTTTCTTTAGGAACATATCTCAGGTCGCAGCGTTAGATGAATCATACTATATACATATTTGTGTATAGGTAATCATAATAATATTTAGGTTTTTTTTTTTTACAAAAAATTTAAAATTACGGTTTTGCATCCTAAGGTAATGTGCAAAGGCTAAAGAAGACGTGTGATTATAGTGGTGGGGTCGGAACCAAATCGGTTATAGAGACTCGATGCGTGTAAGTTTCCGAATTATGCCGGGGGTTCCCGCGTCACCGCCGAGACCTCGAGGCATCACAACCTCTTGTAGCCAACCTTGTGACGTCACGGCTATGGGGCAAACATAAGTGACGAATATGGCGGGCTGCTTGGTTTAGGCGTATCTCGGGTTGTATTTCAATTGAAACTCTGCCATCTGCGTAATAGCACACGGCGGTATTTAAGTCGTGTGTTCGTCAGTGTCTTGTAAATCACTCTGTTTGGCTGAAATGCGGGTCGTTAAGTTTCCTGACGATGATGAGAGAGTAAACGCGAGGGTTGGAAGCTATTCCGCAACGTCATTGCTGAAGAAATAACAATAAAGAAACTATTCCGCAACGTCTAAAGAAATAGCAATAAAGAAACAACTCACAGCTATTTGGCATATTCAGCGAATGCGTTATTAAGTGATATTTCTGAACATGGCAACAGAGTTTGCCTACCGCCGGTGACGTCACTTGTGTGTTGTAAGGCCTTGTAGCCTCGGTGGTAGCAGTTGGGCTCGAGCAGACAGTGCTGCCTCCTGGCCACATGCCCGCACCGCCTTCGCAACCATAACCACCGAGGACCTCTCGTGTGCAAAAAAAAATACATGTATGACGTAAAACCCAGCGCAACAACCTGACCTATCAAAATTCGTCCGACAACAGTTGGGTTACAACATCTACGAGTATTTAAATGCAGTCGAGAAAGCTGATTGGGTAAACGGTTGCAACTATGTACTTCTACACGTTTCGATCGCCTTTTAAATGCGTCATAGAAAAAAAATTATGTTAAGATTTTTAAATCACGCGTTTACTCTCGAGCAGACATCTACAACCCAGATGGTATGTAACATCATGTGTGATTCAAGCTTAATTGAAGCTAAATTTCTCATTACTGGCACATACTTGTTAAACACAAGCTTGTAGATGACTTGAATTATGATTTTAGGTAGCCAAGGCAATCTCGCGGCAAATTTTACTAATCAAGCTTGCTACAAGATAGGCTGTGGAGACTAGTTAGCTTGATTCAAACTTGTTGGCTTGCAGAGCAAGTTCGATTCAAGCCTACAGACTTGTCATGACAAGTTTGGTTCAAGCTTGACTCAAGCCGATTATGATATTGGGGAAGTTACTGTTTTTCTTACAGAGTCGTAATACATATTGTCCTTCTAAGCTTCTAACATGTGCTGTGAAATCCTTAGGTTGATATAGAAATCAGAGGAAGTGTTTAACCTTCACACAAAATATTGAGCACTTTTAAATTAGGTATTTGAGGATTTTACGGTGCATAGCCTCCGTGAAAGCACAGAAAGAACTGTTGCCATTCCTACTCCCTGTTAGTACAAGTTTGTTGAATCTGCGAAAAATTTCTTTAAGTACATAGACAACGCAAAAAATCAGTCGGTTGCCTCATGTGTCACAGCTTATGAATGTAAAAATAGATCGTTACCCTTCGTGTACCTGGTCACAGATTAAGAAATATTCCATGTCCATACGTTCATCTGGGCGCACCCCAAGTGCACACACACGAGCACATCCAAAACACACCCAAGCCAGTACAGAGTATTTATGACTTGCTGTACCTGTGCCGTTACACACCAAAATAACTCCTGTCCGACTCGCACTAAAGTTAGACTCTAATTACACGCAAAACATTAACTCGCATTAAATAAAATTACCTAATTGCTAGAGACACCCGAATTTCGCGAAAAGATTTCCGCTCATGCTATATTTCAATACCCTACGGGCATACCAGCAGTTGGCCTTTGCTTATTGGCCGCATGTCTCTGTAAGAAGATATTTTCTCACTTGACTGGCCAATCGGAATTGGGTTACTCCGATGCCGTACGTCTGTGATTCGTGGGCAGACGAAAGTGGATCTGAGCTGACGTGTTATGAAGTGCAACTGGTCGTGAGATCTTTTTGCGAAATGTGGGTGTCCCTACTAATTACTACGAGCAAAAATTGTCGAAAATTACACTGGAAATAAACATTGAACATTAACTTTTGCTTGAGTGCTCGCCTCCTACCAAGGCAAACCTAGTTCGATTTCCTCCGGGGTCACTACCGAATTTTCGCACGCAGCAATCGTTCCGGGCGAAGCTGGGGCCAACGGGGATCTCTTGTTTACCGCGCTCTTGCATTCCGTCTCATGTCGTCCTCATCGGCTCTCAAGACCTCAAACCACTAAACCTATCCACTCCACTCTTGTACCTTTGAACATTTGTTGAATCTTCCGTAACGCACAGAGCCAATGCTGGTCGACTCAAACTGAGCGGAGGACTCGCTAGAAATTTTAGAGTCATCCTACCTTCCGGAGGATGTGGTCTCAGTTCTCCTGTACCTTTCTGCAATTTACCGGGTGTGTCTCCACCGTGCTATTGTATCCAATGCAGATGATGTTTCAACTATATTCATAAGCCCAGCGTTGGTCAATGTACGCACCTCAATTAATTAGCTATATATATATATATATATATATAAAGAATATAAACACAGAGANGTTAGACTCTAATTAAACGCAAAACATTAACTCACATTAAATAAAATTACCTAATTGCTAGAGACACCCGAATTTCACGAAAAGATTTCCGCTCATGCTATATTTCAATACCCTACGGGCATACCAGCAGTTGGCCTTTGCTTATTGGCCGCANCGAAAAGATTTCCGCTCATGCTATATTTCAATACCCTACGGGCATACCAGCAGTTGGCCTTTGCTTATTGGCCGCATGTCTCTGTAAGAAGATATTTTCTCACTTGACTGGCCAATCGGAATTGGGTTACTCCGATGCCGTACGTCTGTGATTCGTGGGCAGACGAAAGTGGATCTGAGCTGACGTGTTATGAAGTGCAACTGGTCGTGAGATCTTTTTGCGAAATGTGGGTGTCCCTACTAATTACTACGAGCAAAAATTGTCGAAAATTACACTGGAAATAAACATTGAACATTAACTTTTGCTTGAGTGCTCGCCTCCTACCAAGGCAAACCTAGTTCGATTTCCTCCGGGGTCACTACCGAATTTTCGCACGCAGCAATCGTNTGCTCGCCTCCTACCAAGGCAAACCTAGTTCGATTTCCTCCGGGGTCACTACCGAATTTTCGCACGCAGCAATCGTGCCGGGCGAAGCTGGGGGCAACGGGGATATCTTGTTTACCGCGCTCTTGCATTCCATATCATGTCGTCCTCATCGGCTCTCAAGACCTTAAACCACTAAACCTATCCACTCCACTCTTGTACCTTTGAACATTTGTTGAAGCTTCCGCAACGCACAGAGCCAATGCTGGTCGACTCAAACTGAGCGGAGGACTCGCTAGAAATTTTAGCGTCATCATATCTTCCCGAGGATGTGGTCTCAGTTCTCCTGTACCTTTCTGCAATTTACCGGGTGTGTCTCCACCTTGCTATTGTATCCAATGCAGATGATGTTTCAACTATATTCATAAGCCCAGCGTTTGTCAATGTACGCACCTCAATTAATTAGCTATATATATATATATATAAAGAATACAAACACAGAGAAGCTCCAGATGATTTGCCTTGGCAATCTGTAACAGCTGTAGATATTTTGTTAATGAAAAAGTTGATCTTTTCCACAAACTTTAACAAATTAAAGACATTTAATTTTACTGAAGAATGCTATAGTGTAAAGGCGCATATAACGAACTAAATTTAATAAAAAATGCAAATACAAAATTAAAAAAAATTCCTGAAACAGGTAGTAGGTTTGAAACCAGCTGGACGCACTGGGGTTGGTCTTTCCTAAGAGGTCTTTGATCCACACTCCAGGCAAACGCTGGTGAAATTCCTTCACAACACAAACAATTCCAAATACTCCCCCCCCCCNAAACAGCTGACCTGTGAATGTCAGAGTGCTGTCAGCAGTCACGTAAAACACGGACAAAAGAGGCGTCTCGACATTTCCGAGTTGATTGTCCGGATCCTTGATAGATTCACCACAACCGGGATCGTGGTGGTGTAGTGCCCAGAGTACTCGCCTCCCATCAAAGAGAGCCGGATTCAATGATCGGCGGGGGCGCTCCCCGGATTATTGCAAGTGGGAATCGTACCGGACGATGTCGCTGGTCGGGAGTTTTTTTCTCGGGGATCTCCCGTTTCCCCCACCCCTTCATTTCGGCGCAGCTCCATACCCATCTCGCTTCACTCTCACCGGCTCTCAAGACCCCCCTCTGTTAAGAGCCGTCGAAATCTCCACAACTTTCAATAAAGCAACCATCTGGCTCATGTTGCAGGTGGTTTTTACCTTTCATCACTGGGGTTCACCCTTCAACGTGGGTTCACCCTTCAACTATTGGTGTATCTTGTCCTGCCAAATTATGATCACGAGGAATCAAACACGTCACGGGGTGAGAATATCTCTGGTCTTTCGCATTGATACCTACCATCTTTGTTTTATAACTTCAACTTTACCTGTATGGAATGAGAAAAAGAAAGCTGCCGAAAAATATGATTTCCTTGTCCTATCCCTAACTTGCTGCATGGCAGGGCCACAGTGTATAGACGAAACATCTTGGCGGTCTCTTTGATGAGGGAGTACCCATTCTCTGATTGGCTGTGCGAGGCTCTAGGAACAGGGCTTGTGTCTGATTGGCTGCTGCGTGCTGTGACAGGTTCCCTACTGGCTGATCTGCCGGCTGGCGAGGAGGTTTACCAGGCATCATGTTTTCTCGCATCGCCATTGGTCACGAGAGTCCTCGTGTTCCTCTGTTATTCCACGCGGTGATTCCAGGACAGGCCATAGTTGGAATGAGGGAATAAAGAGTGAGAAGGGAAGGGGAGAAAGAGAGAGTAGGCCCTTGTACGTCACAGTACCATTATTCCAACATTTCGTGACCTAAATATGTCAGAAATAACACCGACAACCCGAACAGAATTTACACGCTCCGTACCCCGAGGTTGCCCTCTCCTGCGTCACGAATCCCGACACCGCCGAAGCACCTTCGTCACCGACGGCCTACATTCAACTCCATAACCATGTTCGCGTAAATTCGGACAAGGCTCCGGTCGCACGATCGAGACCGACGTGTAGACAAAAAAAAACTGACTCCCCGAGTTGCTTTGCGACAAATGAACAGCGCACCTCACGTCCCTGAACTCACGGGTACCGGCAACTGGGTTAATGAAATTGACCGGAGACCAAGACACGGCATTCCTCACTACCATTAGCCTATTTCGTTCCTCGCTTTGATTTCGTAACGGAAAGACGCGATATACGTTGCGCAGGCCTCGTGTGTCCGGTGATTGCCTCTCGGCTCCGCTCGACATTTGCTTATACCTCCCCTTACCCTACTACCCCGAGTATACTCGTTCACGTTTGACGTGTTGCAGAATAGGGGAAATCATGGTCGGTGCTGTAGAGGTCCAGAAGGTAGCACCAATGCGGGCATTACCTTTCCCTCGGCAATGCTATTGGCTACTGCTGACTCACCAACTGTTTTATAATTGGTTGTTTCTTGTGTAATGGATATACTGAGTCCCTTCCCTTTCCATACGTCCCAAAATGCCAGGCATTGAAAGTACTTCTCACGCAAATAATTTCTTCTTTTATAACACTTAAAATTACAAATTACTGTGTACGTTAAGGGGTTTAAAACCCTTACCTCCAGACAGATGATGAAATATGGCATCATTTTATTTATAGACTGTTCACGGCAAACCGAGCACTTTTGAAAGATCTCCTTAGGATCCACTTCTCTAATTACATGGTATCATTTCAACATATGTAAATTTAACATTGCAATGGGCATGATCATTTTATTCAAGCGCGATCCACGTGGAATCGTGGAATTTTTAAGAAATGTAAATGTGTTGCTTACATGCAAATTATCACAATGATGTAAATAAAACTAGGAACGATGGTTTATCACGGAAAAAAGTTGACTGTTTGCTAGGATTCAACGTGCTACACACATATCCGACAGTTTTCTTTCCTTATTGGCTGTAATTCATGTATGAAGCTACTGCCCCATTTCACTGGGACAATGAGGATTCTGATACTATAAGACAGAACGTTCGTGATTGGTATGTAAACAACTTAGCTAAGTCGAAATCTTGTTCATCCAATCATAAAAGAATAAACTAATTATAAGGTTATAGAAGATATGTTTGTTGGCTCAAATAATTTTCATGATTTTCCATCATCTCTACACCCATCACGTCTTTACCCTAAAATAAGCAAGAACAGACTCCCAATTTTTTTGCGTGAAATTCACAATATTGCTGTTATTCTTAAAATCTTCGGTGACTTTTTTTAGTCCAATTTTCTGGCTGAGTGAAACAACAGATTCCACGCTGGAAATGTCTCTTTTGTATTTTTCTCACGCTGCCCCTCTTAAGACTGGGTTTCGTATATGTGAATAGTGAATAATATTTTTTGCGATGTTCTTTATTAAACAGTTTTCTAAAGTATCCAAAATGGAAATATGCCTACAATTATATTAAAAACAGTCTATCGTTTGTCATTTNCCATTAGCCTATTTCGTTCCTCGCTTTTATTTCGTAACGGAAAGACGCGATATACGTTGCGCAGGCCTCGTGTGTCTGGTGGTTGCCTCTCGGCTCCGCTCGACATTTGCTTATACCTCCCCTTACCCTACTACCCCGGGTATACTCGTTCACGTTTGACGTGTTGCAGAATAGGGGAAATCATGGTCGGTGCTGTAGAGGTCCAGAAGGTAGCACCAATGCGGGCATTACCTTTCCCTCGGCAATGCTATTGGCTACTGCTGACTCACCAACTGTTTTATAATTGGTTGTTTCTTGTGTAATGGATCTACTGAGTCCCCTCCCTTTCCATACGTCCCAAAATGCCAGGCATTGAAAGTACTTCTCACGCAAATAATTTCTTCTTTTATAACACTTAAAATTACAAATTACTGTGTACGTTAAGAGGTTTAAAACCCTTACCTCCAGACAGATGATGAAATATGGCATCATTTTATTTATAGACTGTTCACGGCAAACCGAGCACTTTTGAAAGATCTCCTTAGGATCCACTTCTCTAATTACATAGTATCCTTTCAACATATGTAAATTTAACATTGCAATGGGCATGATCATTTTATTCAAGCGCGATCCACGTGGAATCGTGGAACTTTTAAGAAATGTAAATGTGTTGCTTACATGCAAATTATCACAATGATGTAAATAAAACTAGAAACGATGGTTTATCACGGAAAAAGTTGACTGTTTGTTAGGATTCAACGTGCTACACACATATCCGACAGTTTTCTTTCCTTATTGGCTGTAATTCATGTATGAAGCTACTGCCCCATTTCACTGGGACAATGAGGATTCTGATACTATAAGACAGAACGTTCGTGATTGGTATGTAAACAACTTAGCTAAGTCGAAATCTTGTTCATCCAATCATAAAAGAATAAACTAATTATAAGGTTATAGAAGATATGTTTGTTGGCTCAAATAATTTTCATGATTTTCCATCATCTCTACACCCATCACGTCTTTACCCTAAAATAAGCAAGAACAGACTCCCAATTTTTTTGCGTGAAATTCACAATATTGCTGTTATTCTTAAAATCTTCGGTGACTTTTTTTCGTGCAATTTTCTGGCTGAGTGAAACAACAGATTCCACGCTGGAAATGTCTCTTTTGTATTTTTCTCATGCTGCCCCTCTTAAGACTGGGTTTCGCATATGTGAATAATATTTTTTGTGATGTTCTTTACTAAACAGTTTTCTAAAGTATCCAAAATGGAAATATGCCTACAATTATATTAAAAACAGTCTATCGTTTGTCATTTANTAAACAGTTTTCTAAAGTATCCAAAATGGAAATATGCCTACAATTATATTAAAAACAGTCTATCGTTTGTCATTTAAAAAAAAAATTAAATAACAAAATTCTAGCACAATATTTTACAGTTTTGGAAAACGGCATATTTGCTTTCTTCATTCATATTCAACATAAATATTACTATTGTCTGTTCGCGGTTTCTTCACACTTTTTGAACGAAAACTTTGAAAATTCGCCCCATGTATGACGTGTTTGGTTATTTCCTAAATATTTCATACATCAGAAGCGTTTTGTATTCGAGTTAACATAAAAGGCCTTGCTTTTTATTACGTTAACTTTAAGTTAAATTTTATTTATAAATTATGATATTTATATATGCTTTTATATTTTATAGAAGGACTTATAAACATCCCCCGGTGTTATGCCTGAAGACTTATCAGGGGACGGCTTACAAACTAACGTATTAACTAATTTAAACTAACACCCATGCCTTACCTGGGATTCGAACCCAGAAACTCTTGCACCACAGACCGGCGGCGCACCAACCAAAGCGCCACGGGAGGCCGGCTTTCAAAAGTTGCAAAAGAATGAGTGAAGTGATTTTGGCGGCTCTTAACAGTGAGGTCTTGAGAGCCGATGAGGGTGATTGAGGTGAGAATGGAGCACCGCCGGATTGAAGGGGCGGGAGAAATGGGAGATCCTCGACAAAACGCGCCAACCAGCAGCATCGTCCGGCACGATTCCCACATGCGAAAATCCGGGAGTGACCCGGCCGAGGATTGAACCCGGTTTAATCCTCCCTCGGTCGGGTCAATCCCGGTAGGCAAGCAGACTAACCACTCTGCCACCGGGCCCCTGTTGCAAAAGACAAAATTTTTGGTGTGAGAAGTACTTACAAATTCCTTAACAATTCCCAGTTTTTAATCATATTAATTATAAATATATATTATAATTTATAGTCAAAATACAATTTAAAGTTCAATTTAATAAAAAAATAAGGTATTTTTGGGTTAAGAGAAGTATAAAACGCTTGTGATACACGACATATTTAGGAAACAACCAAACACGTCATAAATGGAGTTATTTTTCTAAGGTTTGATTCGAAAAAGTGTAAAGAATCTGCTAGTAGCGTATACCTTCTGAACCTGTAAAGCATCGACCATGGCATGTCAAACGTGAACTAGTATACTCGGGATAATATATTAAGGAGTTAAAGTACTTCACATTACTTTGTAAGACTCTCACATTCAACTGCAAGTGCCGCTAACGGGAAGAGACATCCCTCCAGGCGAGTCATAAGCTAGGAAAAGCTTAGCGACGATTCCAGGAATCTGCTGAGGGCAGCTTCGATAGTTGCTTTGAGCTAATTCTATCTGCTGTGTGTGTGTGTGTGTGTGTGTTTGTGTGTGTGTGTGTGTGCGTGTGTGCGTGTGCCGGGACGGACCGGTCGGTAACAACCCGCCGCTGAGAACGGTAATAAGTGCCGTGAACAAGGTTCCAGAGGGAGGAGAAGTAGATTAACCTGAGGGGTAACTTGTCGAGCGCCATCTGTCGGCGATGAACGGCAATGATCCCCCGCCTACGCCCGGCGGGGTCTTCACGAGTTGTTTTCCTGACGGACGCTCGNGGGGGGGGGGGGGAGAGTGGACAGTTTTGGGCGCCTGGTTAAGGTGGCCGCCTGGTTGAAGTTGAAGGAATGTTGCACGTCTGATGCCTAAAAGCGTGGCAGCGCTAGGGGCGACCGAGACATGCGCACCAACTCTCTCATCGCCTCTACGCGCAAAGCACTGAACTGGCGTGCAGTCTTGCCGTCGATAACGCACTTCTATGAGACCTTCTTCATGGTGCAGTAATAAAATAAAGGTTTTATGAATGTCCCTATTCCATTTTTTATATTTTGTACCGGAATGTTCATACCTAAATATGACTGAAAACACCCGTTCGAGCCGTGTTCACTGTTACAAAAACATGCTTTAGAGAGAAATGGAGGAACTGAAAAACGTATACAGACGCGCAACGTTCCTTATATGCTATTTGTAAGTAGACCTCACTCAGAGACGTTGGACTGTTTTTTTAATTAAACGGTTTCTGCTTGAGCTCTGCACAGCGTTTGACAGCCTACCCAGGCGGCCTACCTCAACATCGAGGTCTTGAGAGCCGATGAGTGTGAAGCGAGGTGAGTATGGAGCAGCGCCAGAATGCAAGGGCGGGGGAAACGGGATGTACCCGACAAAGCTTGTCGACCAGTGGCATCGTCCGACACGATTCTGCCATTTCCAAAAATGTGAGAGCGACACCACTGGTTCGCCTTGGTGGAAGGCGAGTAATCCAGAAGCTCTGCGCTACCACCCCCTCCACCTTTCTTGGAACTAAGGACAGTTGTTTCTTTCAGTTAACCGTCTTTCGAAAATCCCATATAACGTTAAAAAAAAAAATACGGATTGTAACACCGGGGGTTGCGCAGAGAAGTGAAAACTGGGAAGAAAATTATTGGGTTAGTTTGCAATATGGCAGCCTGGCAAACCGTTTGGTCACAGCGGCCTCATGAACCTGGCGTGCGATCGTGTGTGGATTGCAGATGCGGCGCGAAAAACTTCATGCCGCGATTACTACAGTTGGTGAGGAGATGCTGGATGATGTGCGAGGTATTATTCTGCGGGTTGCGGCCGCGCGGCAGCGAACGGACGGCGGACGCTTTAGAACATCCGATGCAAGCCCCGTCCGCCTAACAAAGTGTCGTGGACCTACATTGTGGATCGCTAGTTCTGCCCTTGTGCTTGTACTGTACAGTGGTGTGTGTTAACGTGTGCCGTGATCGCAAGATGCATCGTATGTGGAACTTTACAACGCAGTGTTTACTGCCTTCTTCATCACAGTACTACTGTGCAGCTGGCACGGTGACCAACGCAAGGGCGTATGCTTGGTTCATGGTGCCGCAGACACCACACTGTTTACCATAATAAACAATGTCTGGTATATGTTTTCCTCAGTTTTCTTTTTTCCTACGTAACTTCGTGCTACAGTCAGCCAGTCATTTTTTTTAGGCGGTTATATTTTTAGATTTAAGCCCGACACACACGATTCCAGTTCTTTACAAAGTTCCTTATTAAAAATAATGGTCAGTTTTAGCACCTCAAGAATAAGATTCTAGCAAGCGCAATATTCCGTTTTAACACTTTGAGTTATCTTCTAACAACGACTTTAGCCTCCAGTTGATGTTACCTGTGGATGAACTGGTGGTTAGCTGTTTAAACCAACAGTTGGGGAGAAAAAAAAATTTCGTTTTTAGAAGGAATGTTTCAGATACAATGACAATCAGCATTATAATAAACTTTTTTTTTTTCAACGCCGTCAACTTGTATGTAGAGACCGTATAATTTCACGTTGTAAAACGGCACCATCTATGTATCTTCTCTTTCATTGGCCGCTGTCACTCTCCTGTTCCACTCGGCCAAACGAAATGAAGCCACCAAGGGTGATGCAGGTTCACTATCCNATTGGCCGCTGTCACTCTCCTGTTCCACTCGGCCAAACGAAATGAAGCCACCAAGGGTGATGCAGGTTCACTATCCGCCCAGAGTCCTGCAGGACTTGTCGGATAAGCGGAGGTCCAGTGACATACATAAAGTTAACACGACATCTAGAGTACCACAAAATTATAACAGTAAATCATAGGGTCTCAACGTATAGGCCAACCGTGATATATTGTGTACGCCATTGTAATTTGGCTAACTTCTGTGGCGGCAATTTCAACGTAGATCACATATTAACTACCTACAAAAATGTTTAGAGAATTTAGAAATTTTTTTTTTTTAGAGGGAAGATTTACAAACAATAGAAAATATTGGCTATTTGTTAAATTTTGTCAATTCCCGTGTAAAGACTTGAAAGTATACCAAGTGAATGAATTTCAAATTGACGTAACCTAAAAAAAGGGTCCACGCTCCATGCCAAACACTCGTTTAACAAATGGCGAAATCAGTCCATATTTTTTTCATTTTTTCATTTGATTTATAAGGAGTTTTTTTTTTTTAACGTTCGTCCACAAATTTTGTTATTCAAGGAATGTTATTCTTAGATCCTCTGTGAAAACCAGTTCTTGGTAAACAAACATACAGTACTCACTGACACGCCCAGGTTTTTAATTAGTTTCTTCATGCGGCGTTTTAAAAAGTTAAACAAAAATGTTTACTGTGCTTTAATTGCAGCCTGCTAAACTGTAACCATAAATGCATACGAATCAATGCCGGCACTGCAAGGGCGTTTAAGTACATTAATTGATATTGTCGTAATTGAAAACAAACACACTCAAAATATTGAGTACAATATACACTGAAGAGCCAAAAAAACTGGTACACCTGCCTAATATCGTGTAGGGCCCCCCGCGAGCACGCAGAAGTGCCGCAAGACGACGTGGCATGGACTCGACTAATGTCTGAAGGTATGCAGGAAATCAATTCACACCATGAATCCTGAAGGGCGGTCCACAAATCCAATATGCGCCAATTTGAGAAAGGGTTGCACGTCTGTCACGTTTAATGATTCTCGTCAGTCATCGTTTGTCCCGTTCGTTCACGATTTTTTTCAGGCCTCAGCGATTCGAAGATGTGATGTTTTACCGGATTCCCGATATTCATGATACACTGGTGAAATGGTCGTACGCGAATATCCAAATGTTATCGCTACCTCGGACATGCTATGTCCCATCTCTCGTGCGCCGACTATAACACCACGTCCAAACTCACTTAAACCTTGATAACCTGCCATTGTAGTAGCAGTAACTGATCTAGCTGCCGACCACATCGCGATACTCTGATTGGTTCCATACCTCTGTTATTTGCATACGCACCCCTACATCTTTTTTTTTTTGCTCGTCAGTGTATATGCAAGACAAAAAATCACCTAAAAATACTTTGGAATGTCTTAGGTGAATTCACGCATGGCATAAGACCACGTAACATTATTACATGATGACATATGGAATAAGTAACTGTAATAAGAACTTTAGAAAAACTACTCCAGCGTCTTAAGACCGAGCAAGATGCTAAAATTATTATTATTTTTTTTTTTTTAGCACTTTACATTTTATTTTGTTGTGCCAATTAATAATAGTATGAAAAACTTGTAATATTGGAAAAAAGAGTCACTTTAAAAAAATAATGAAACTAGTTATAAAAATGTTTAATTTATGTTTTCTTTTTTCGTGCTTTAAATGGAACGAAATTGATACTTTGTGCTACGGTTCAAAATAACTGGCAAAAATATTAGAATGTCATTAAAAATATTTCTTGGAAAATTATTGTGTGGTTCGCCTGTTTTTGGCTTTATCGGAAGTTGGTTGGTACAACTGGTGATATGCATGTACCCGGACATGTTGAAATGTAGCTTAATCCACAAAGAATAAATAATAAGTATTTATCGGAATTTTTTGTGCAGTTATTTGGTATAATAATTGTTTCGCATTACAAGTAGGCGTCCATTAATTGTTTTACAAATGTATTAATATTATTATTATAAACTGGAGGAAGATTAAGTTATTCTGCCTGCAACGAACCTTATGATATTAATAGCGAACGGTTAGTGAGATTCGTTAGGAAATACATCCAACATAATACACATAATACACACACACACACACACACACACACACACACATATATATATATATATAATACATTGCCTTCATATTTATGCCCGACAAGGATAGTAAATAAATAACAGTAGTTTTTTTCTTTTCTTCCTGAGTAAAATCGACCACTATAGAGTTAGGAAGTATGCTAATAAGAATGGCGATAAGCGATGGAAGGAAAGAGTGCCAGGCCAACTCTCTACGCTGCTGACTGGCAAGCGAGTTTCTTCCATTTCACTTCAGGATGGCGTCTGACGTGCAGAGCTCTCCGAGCTGGAGGACTGCTTTCCGTCGAGAAGACGTGGCTCCGTCGCCCAACCGACACCTCGCTAATGAAGAGGGAAACGAACGAGGCGGGCAAAGCCTGGCCGGGAAAATAATAATAATAATAATAAAACAGAAAACCTGCACTGAAAGAAAAGATTGGTTAGTGGCTACAAAAACTGCTNATTGGCCGCTGTCACTCTCCTGTTCCACTCGGCCAAACGAAATGAAGCCACCAAGGGTGATGCAGGTTCACTATCCTCCCAGAGTCCTGCAGGGCTTGTCGGATAAGTGGAGGTTCAGTGACATACATAAAGTTAACACGACATCTAGAGTACCACAAAATTATAACAGTAAATCATATGGTCTCAACGTATAGGCCAACCGTGATATATTGTGTACGCCATTGTAATTTGGCTAACTTCTGTGGCGGAAATTTCAACGTAGATCACGTATTAACTACCTACAAAAATGTTTAGAGAATTTAGAAATTTTTTTTTTTAGAGGGAAGATTTACAAACAATAGAAAATATTAGCTATTTGTTAAATTTTGTCAATTCCCGTGTAAAGGCTTGAAAGTATACCAAGTGAATGAATTTCAAATTGACGTAACCTAAAAAAAGGGTCCACGCTCCATGCCAAACACTCGTTTAACAAATGGCGAAATCAGTCCATATTTTTTTCATTTTTTCATTTGATTTATAAGGAGTTTTTTTTTTTTTACGTTCGTCCACAAATTTTGTTATTCAAGGAATGTTATTCTTAGATCCTCTGTGAAAACCAGTTCTTGGTAAACAAACATACAGTACACACTGACACGCCCAGGTTTTTAATTAGTTTCTTCATGCAGCGTTTTAAAAAGTTAAACAAAAATGTTTACTGTGCTTTAATTGCAGCCTGCTAAACTGTAACCATAAATGCATACGAATCAATGCCGGCACTGCAAGGGCGTTTAAGTACATTAATTGATATTGTCGTAATTGAAAACAAACACACTCAAAATATTGAGTACAATATATACTGAAGAGCCAAAAAAACTGGTACACCTGCCTAATATCGTGTAGGGCCATCCCGAGCACGCAGAAGTGCCGTAAGACGACGTGGCATGGACTCGACTAATGTCTGAAGGTATTCAGGAAGCAATTCACACCATGAATCCTGAAGGGCGGTCCACAAATCCAATCTGCGCCAATTTGAGAAAGGGTTGCACGTCTGTCACGTTTAATGATTCTCGTCAGTCATCGTTTGTCCCGTTCGTTCACGATTTTTTTCAGGCCTCAGCGATTCGAAGATGTTATGTTTTACCGGATTCCCGATATTCATGATACACTCGTGAAATGGTCGTACGCGAACATCCAAATGTTATCGCTACCTCGGACATGCTATGTCCCATCTCTCGTGCGCCGACTATAACACCACGTTCAAACTCACTTAAACCTTGATAACCTGCCATTGTAGTAGCAGTAACTGATCTAGCTGCCGACCGCATCGCGATACTCTTATTGGTTCCATACCTCTGTTATTTGCATACGCACCCCTATATCATTTTTTTTTTTTTGCTCGTCAGTGTATATGCAAGACAAAAAATCACCTAAAAATACTTTGGAATGTGTGAATTCACGCATGGCATAAGACAACGTAACATTATTACATGATGACATATGGAATAAGTAACTGTAATAAGAACTTTAGAAGAACTACTCCAGCGTCTTAAGACCGAGCAAGATACTAAAATTATATTTTTTTTTTTTAGCACTTTACATTTTAATTTGTTGTGCCAATTAATAATAGTATGAAAAACTGGTAATATTGGAAAAAAGAGTCACTTTAAAAAAATTATGAAACTAGTTATAAAAATGTTTAATTTATGTTTTCTTTTTTCGTGCTTTAAATGAAACGAAATTGATACTTTTTGCTACGGCTCAAAATAACTGGCAATGTTATTAGAATGTCATTAAAAATATTTTTCGTAAAATTTTTGTGTGGTTCCCCCGTTTTTGGCTTTATCGGAAGTTGGTTGGTACAACTGGTAATATGCATGTACCCGGACATGTTGAAATGTAGCTTAATCCACAAAGAATAAATAATAAGTATTTATCGGAATTTTTTGTGTAGTTATTTGGTGTAATAATTGTTTTGCATTACAAGTAGGCGTCCATTAATTGTTTTACAAATGTATTAATATTATTATTATAAACTGGAGGAAGATTAAGTTATTCTGCCTGCAACGAACCTTATGATATTAATAGCGAACGGTTAGTGAGATTCGTTAGGAAATACATCCAACATAATACACATAATACACACACACACACACACACACACACACACATATATATATATATATATATATATATATATATATATAATACATTGCCTTCATATTTATGCCCGACAAGGATAGTAAATAAATAACAGTAGTTTTTTTCTTTTCTTCCTGAGTAAAATCGACCACTATAGAGTTAGGAAGTATGCTAATAAGAATGGCGATAAGCGATGGAAGGAAAGAGTGCCAGGCGAACTCTCTACGCTGCTGACTGGCAAGCGAGTTTCTTCCATTTCACTTCAGGATGGCGTCTGACGTGCAGAGCTCTCCGAGCTGCAGGACTGCTTTCCGTCGAGAAGACGTGGCTCCGTCGCCCAACCGACACCTCGCTAATGAAGAGGGAAACGAACGAGGCGGGCAAAGCCTGGCCGGTAAAATAATAATAATAATAATAAAACAGAAAACCTGCACTGAAAGAAAAGATTGGTTAGTGGCTACAAAAACTGCTTGGTTGATGCTTTCCAAGGCGAAGTTTTGTTGCTGTTGTTGTGGTGTCCAATAACACATATATTAACCAGTACAAACGCTATATAGTGTTCACTAACGTATTTGTTTGTTAACAATGAATTTATTGGCTGCCGCCAAAACATTTAGTTGGCAGCAATAGCGTTAATGCCATCCACAGTAATACAATTTTACTGCGACTGCAGAACTACATCCATAATATTCTGCGCGTGCGCTCTGGCTGGCATATTCGACGTGGCCGCCTTCGGCCACGTCTCCATATTTGTCCGTGTTCGTTTCTTTGCATCAGGTTACGAACTAATTCATGAGGGATATTCTTAATAACATCGTTTATATCATCCCTTTCTTCTAATTGAGTAAATGTTACACGTAAATGATTCGAGAAAATGAACTTTCCATGAGGTGAAGTGTGCAGGCCTTGTCGTGCGTGCCACATATTAGCCTTGTGTTCTCTACATGCTACAGACTATGTATCAACGTCGAGCAAGGTGGCGCAACGGTAACACACAGTGCTCGCACGTGAGAGGTCCAGGGTCCCATTCTCGCTTCTGGAGGTGTTTATTTTAGTTTTTAATTGTTGGTGACCACAGAGGTCATTTTGTAGTTTCCACTATCTACTGGCATGACAAAAAACTTTTTTTTTTGGGTGCTACATGATATTTTGTAATGTCTTTATTGACAAAAGAATTTTGTGGCCACCAATAAAATTTGTTGGTCACCACAAAACCGTTTTTTTCAGTGTGGAGGGGTACCAACCTTAGCAGTTATGGTGCTGCAGAATGGACAGGAGATTGTTATAGACTGTTCACAGTGAAGTGGAACCAACCTTTGGATAAATTCGCCACCCATTGGCTGCATATAAAATGTTACCGCACACACCGGCGTACAGTTAAGTTGGCAATAAAATTAAGTAAAACAGTTCTATAGTCCATTTACGGTTACTTCAAACTTTTCTGCAGCCCTGCCAAAGTTCTACTTTCAGGATATCTTTACGTAGGTTCTAACACAATACAACTCGGAACATTTTACACAATTGCATTATTTTATCAAAATTGCAGTTATCTCATTTACTTAAATAAAAAACGGAACAATCCGGTACACATGCCATACCACTTCTATCTGGCAGCGAAAACTTTTAGTTTGCCAAACTAAAAAGCATTGAGCTTCCCAACCTAAGTATAATAAACCTAAATCTAACGTATTACGAATGTAATGTTTAAATAATAGCAAATCATGTTTTTTATGCAAATAAAAGTCGGAACCGGCCTGTTAATATCGGATTAAGATTCCTAAAAAGTTTACTTTTTCAACTGATACGACGTCAGATTGTAGGCTCATGGCAATGTAAATTTTACGCACGGCGAAAGGATACAAAATGAGGAACGTAGATCTTATACAGGTCTTTAAAAAACGCTCAATTAACTGCGAACAACCTATAGTAGAAATTGAAAGATTTTGGCGACTCTTAACATCGGGGTCTTGAAAGCCGATGAGGGTGAAGCGAGGTGAGTACGGAGTAGCACCGGAATGCAGGGGCGGGGGAAACAGGAGATCCCTGAGAAAACTCGCCGACCAGCGGCATCATGCGGCACGTTTCCCACATGCGAAAATCCAGGAGTGACCCCGCCAGGAATCGAACCCCGTTCAACTACGTTGGAGGCGAATAGTCTAACCACCACACCACCGCGGCTCCAAAAACCTATAAGAGTAGAGCCCCGATGAACGTCGTCATTTACCTGTAATCTTTAATGAACTCACTTAGTTGGTCGTTTCGTTTAGTATTACTTCTGCTATGCTTGTTAGCGTCCATAATTTTATCACAGAGCAGGTAGGCATCCAGAAGCGAAACGGCCACTCACACCTAGATCTCCAGCCGCACTCGCCATCAAAATGATGGCACTGGGCAGCAACATGCCGGAACACGCAATAGCCAATCAGACACAAGGCCCGTTCCCAGGGCAGCGCGCAGCCAATCAGCTGACTTCAAAGGAACCGCTACGCTATTTCACGTCTACATATTTCCTTCTCTGTGATTTTAAGCGAACACGTAGGAACTAGGCGGCTGCTTAAGTGTTATAGCCCATTCGCGTTATCTTCATACTTGTTTAATCAAAACATAGACAGGCGGAACGATAAAATATGCTAGTGTCAGACGACTTCAGCACATAATGTTTAAGAACAAAGAAGCGAAGCACCCCCCCCCGTGTACCGCGAGAATAGCCTATAACCTTGAGCACGAACGTCGCCTTTGTTTCCTTAGAGCGAGAACCGTAAAGAACACGAAATTTATTGTCATCAGACAAATAACTTCAAATTTTCTACTACATGTACAACACGTCTGAAAGCATTGTCACGAAAGAGCTCTTCACACGACATTTTCCCTTTTGCTGCTCATGTTTCCGATCCAGGCCAAGAAAAAGTCAGACCTTGAAGTCCGTTTGTAATTCATGTCTCGTTAAGATTAAGGGAAAACCAGATCCAAGCACACGCCGAGAAGCCAAGAGTCACTCCAGCGTTAAGCTATTAGCGAAACAATTTTTTTTTTTTTTGCAAATATTTGTCGTTCTAACACATGTTTGGAATAATCCCCGAGTTAAGAAACCTCTCGTACTTTTACACGATCCGCAAGTTAAAACAAGATACGACGAATTCTTTCTCGAACAAGTTCACTGGTGCATTTAATCTTTGCGTGACGAATTTATATGCAGCGAACGCCATTTGCTCAGGAAGGTTTTATTTGCGATCGCAATCTCTGCGTCTTGTTCGAACACCAGAAAGAGAAATAAAGCCAGGAACGAGGCAAGAATGTGTGCGCGCGTTGTCTGCAGATACACATGACCTTCGTGCTTAAGGTAGTGTCCACCGCTGAGACTCTCAGCAAATCCAACGCACACAATAGTTAGAGACCTAAAAAAATTCGCGGTTTCATTTCGGGACAAGCTAGAATTCAAAACCCCGTACGTTTTTTTTGCTTATGCTATTGGTCTACCCGTTAGTTTACACCTCCTCGACAACTCTGAGCCAATAATAAACACACAATAAAATGCAAACCAAATCACCGCCTTCCACTAATAAAACTAGCAACCAATGAACAGTGATATTTGCATGATTTTACATACGACAATGGAGTACATTAGTGTGCATTACGCACTTGTAGGTAATTTTTTGGTTTCTACTGAACACTGCGAAACTCAATGACCAAATTACCTTTACCTGTGAGTAAATGATTCGCAAACCGCAAATGATTCGCAAACTGCCTTTCTGCATGGTCTAAGTCATAATTGCTTCATATAACTTTAGCCGAACATACAGTCTACAGCTTATCGTCTATGACAACAAAAAAAAAAAAAAAAAAAANATAATTTTTTCTTCGCAAAACCTGAAACCGCAAATGGCGCAGAATTTGAGAGCCTTGTTAAGTCGCCGTCCGGTTCGATGCCCACTAAAATCTGGCCAAGTCTGCTGTGACTTTTTCTCCCATCATGACAAATATTTTTTTCCGGCGTGCAACACTTAACATTTAGGCTAAGTGCCGTACTTTTAAGCGGTGCATTAACTTGCTACAAGATGTATTACTAGAGAGCGGAAAAAATCGTGAGTTCAATGACCTGCAAGCTAGACTCTACAGTCTTATGTCCAAATATGCCGACATCAACTGCACATTGGTTGCTTGCTGTCGCAGTGGAAGGCGACGATTGGACCAGCATTCTCAAGGAAGTGTCAAATACGGCGTCGGGCCAATGGATTCAGTTCTATAAACGCATGTGTTTTGAATTCTAGCTTGTCCTAAAATTAATGCGTGAATTGTTCAGTTCTCTATGTATTACACACAAGCGGTTCAATTCATGCTCGCGGTCCAACGCGCGCAGACGTTAAGCCTGCGATTACGATGATTTAACAAGTAACAAGCGAGAAGTTAATGTAAACCGGATTGAGCTAGGTGTTTGTATTCCAACGAGATTCGTCACGGTTCGTTACACGATATAAAAAAAAGCACGTTAGCGTAATAAAAAGCCTATTGAGGACTACTTTTTTAACCGGATAGTTTAGCAGCATCGCGTAACGTTTTTCTCCAGTCCCTTGTTTTGTGACAGACGAAGTAGCTACTTGAGCGTTGAAAGAGTTTCGAGAGTTGAGTTAACACTCGGGAGTTTCACTGAAAAGAGAGCAGCAGTTGTTTTAGGAGTTATGGCCGCCAGCATAAATATCATAGGTAGAGACCTGAAAAATTCGCGAATTCAATGACCTGCAGGCTGGACTCTGCAGTTTTATGTACAGAAATGCTGATATAAACTGCGCATTGGTTGTGTGCTGTCACAGTGGAAGGCGACAATTGGACACCCTTCTCCAGGAGGTGTCAAGTACGGCGTGGACCAATGGCTAAAATTATACAAACGCAAGTGTTTTGAATCCTAGCTTGTCCCGAAATGAATCCGCGAATTTTTCAGGTCTCTAAATCATAGGTCACTTGTAGCATTCACGCATTTGAAAACAACATAGACGGGCTGAACAATCAAATATGCTAGTTTCGAACGACTTCAGCACACAATGTTTAAGAACAGAGAAGCGAAACAGCCGCGTGTACTTCGAACGATATTGGCACGTGCCAAACAACAAATGGCAGAACGCCGTCCGCCAATCAGCGTCTGGTAACTGAACTTGCCAGCCGGCAGGCCAACCAGCAGAGAGTTTTTGCAGCACGCGACAGCCAATCATATAAAACTTCCACTTCGAGAGCCGCGCACAGCCAATCAGCAATTTGGTACGCCTACATCAGAGGAACGGCCNGAGTTTTTGCAGCACGCGACAGCCAATCATATAAAACTTCCACTTCGAGAGCCGCGCACAGCCAATCAGCAATTTGGTACGCCTACATCAGAGGAACGGCCGGGCTAAAGTGTCAGCGAAGATTTCACTCTCCATCAGAGTGTACCTAAACAGTAAAAAATTTCTACGCTTGTCACGAAAAATTATTTTGCAAACTAGTTGCAAAATATTATCTTGTAACTCTACATTCATAATAAACTCGAAGTCTACATCACTTGGTAGTTAGAACTCAATACTAGTTTCACACGTTCCTCGCTAATATTTCGAGAAATTTAGTCTAAGTTATTTGTAGTGTTACGAAAATATATTTGGCAACCAGTTGCCAAAGAATTGGTCGTACAAATACAAAAGTTTTTTTACGGTGTAGGTAAGTACAGAGACAAAATGACGTGGCGGTTTCTTTGATGTGCGCGTACCCATTCTCGGATTGGCTGCACGAGGTTCTGGGATCGCCCCGCGTGTCTGATTGCCAACTGAATGCTGTGAAAGGTTTCCTATTGGCTGGCCATCTGGCTGATGAGTAGGTTACATGGCACTGATTGACGAACGGCGTTCCCACATTTTGTGGCCAATGCCGCCGTTTTGCTAGCGTGTGCGACCACAGTTAGCTGGATAAGTGGCTGTTTCACTCGTGTATTCTCATGCACTCCCTGGCTCCGGCGTCTACCAGGAGTCAGCTTCCGTCCTGGAGATGAGTTGAGATATTTGGGTGAGCCTTAACAACGAAGTCTTGAGAGCCGATTAGGGTGAATTGAGATGAGGATGGAGCAGCGCCGGAATGCAAGGGCGGGGGAAACGGGAGGTCCCCGAAAAAATCCACCGATCAGCGGCATCGTTCGGCACTATTCCCACCTGCAAAAAACCGGAAATGATCCCGCCGGGGATTGAACCCGGTTCGCCGTCGTGGTCCGTCCTGGAGATGACGAGGGTTCATCTCTACAGCTTTAGGAACGGATTATTGAAATTTCTGATGACTGGCTGAGAACGACTTCTCTCGTCTGACAATCCTATATTCTCTCGCTTTCTCTCTCTTAAGGGGGCCGCGGTGGTGTATAATACTACTTGCCTCCCACCAAAGTGAACCTAGCTCGATTCCGAACGGGATCCACNAATGCCGCCGTTTTGCTAGCGTGTGCGACCACAGTTAGCTGGATAAGTGGCTGTTTCACTCGTGTATTCTCATGCAGTCCCTGGCTCCGGCGTCTACCAGGAGTCAGCTTCCGTCCTGGAGATGAGTTGAGATATTTGGGTGAGCCTTAACAACGAAGTCTTGAGAGCCGATGAGGGTGAATTGAGATGAGGATGGAGCAGCGCCGGAATGCATGGGCGGGGGAAACGGGAGGTCCCCGAAAAAATCCACCTATCAGCGGCATCGTTCGGCACTATTCCCACCTGCAAAAATCCGGAAATGATCCCGCCGGGGATTGAACCCGGTTCGCCGTCGTGGTCCGTCCTGGAGATGACGAGGGTTCATCTCTACAGCTTTAGAAACGGATTATTGAAATTTCTGATGACTGGCTGAGAACGACTTCTCTCGTCTGACAATCCTATATTCTCTCGCTTTCTCTCTCGTGAGGGGGCCGCGGTGGTGTATAATACTACTTGCCTCCCACCAAAGTGAACCTAGCTCGATTCCGAACGGGATCCACACAAATTTTCACATTGGAAAACGAGGCGGACATTGCCGTTGTCCGGTGGGTTTTCTCGAGGTACTCCCGTTTACCGCCGTTACATTCCGCCGTTGCTCCATTTTCAACTCATCCCACCCTCGCAGGCGATCACGACCAAATCATTCTCATCTCTATCTTTCTCTCTCTCGCTCTCTCCGCTGCTTTACTGCCATGTGTCCGTTGTCCATCCCGTCCCCAGTTTAAAAAAAAGCAAAAGAACAGCCCGACGAAAACTCGTCGGCGAGGTTGCGAGCGGTACTAATGGACGCAATCCGCCCGAAGTGGTCGACGATAAAAGTCGATACCTGTAACGTAAAGATTAATAAAAAAAAAATAAAAAAAAAAACATACATGAAAACGGCGCCGACCTCGTAACATACGGCCCGCTCGCTGGCGGAGTGCGCGCGCGCGAGAGACGAATAAATAGCGCGACGCAGGAATAAAAACTGGGTGACATTTCTGCTCCTTCCTAGTGGGAGCGGCGACAGCAGAGAGAGTCCAGCATGTGGAGTGAGAGTAGGGGGACCCCATAATTCAGTCGCGGATGGTGATTTTGTTTGTTGAGAAGGGGNTGAGACAAGCTAGAATTCAAAACACGTGTGTTTAAATAACCTTAGCCATTCGTCCACACGGTGTTTGACACATCCTAATGAACGCCGGCCTAATCGTCGCCTTCCACTGTGACAGCAGACAACAAACGTGCAGTTAATATCGGCATGTGAGTGCACAACTGTGCAGTCTAGCCTGCAGGTCATTGAACTCGCGAATTTTTCAGGTCTCTACTTATTAAAAATTGGAGCACACAATAAACTTCAATACTTTATATACACCTCAGCTGTTGTCATACCTCCAATGGCTGCTGGTGTCGTTTTCGCATTTGACCCACCACTCAGAATTCCGTAATTGTTGCACTTAACCTTCGTGGTTCGTGCGCAAACAGTCAACAAGAACCATGCCATGTTTCAGCCAATCAAAAAAGTTGGACGACCCTACATTTCTTTGAACTGTATCTTGTTTCTAAATTTTTTTCGCGAAAAATTTCTGCCCCTCGAGAAAATATGCTACGACTAGTTGTACTCCAAAACACGTCAGTTCAAAACCAGTATCGCGGTTGGGTGATTTTAACTCGCACGCATCTTGGGTGTCTGCCCGCGAATCACAGACGTAGAATATCGGAGTAACCTAATTCAGATTGGCCAGTCAAATAAGAAAATGTCTTCTCACAGAGACACCCCGCCAATAAGCAAAAGAATACTGCTGGCATGCCGGTAGAGTATTGAAACCTATAGCATATGTGGAAATCATTTCGCGAAAAACAGATATAGAAACATTATATNCATATGTGGAAATCATTTCGCGAAAAACAGATATAGAAACATTATATAGAGACAAGAAAATTTTGGGAATTCATTTTTGGTCAAGCTAGACTTCACACTCATGTAAATGTCTACTATATTTGCAAATGGATCACAGTTTATTAGACGCTCCAACGTGAACGGGTCTTGTGTCTGATTGGCTGCTGCATGCTGAGAAATGTTCCCTATTGGCTGGGCTGCCGTTTGGCGAGTAGGTTACCAGGCGCTGATTGACGATTGGCGTCGCAACATTTTGTTGGCGTATGAGACTGGAGTTTGCGGTTTGTATTCCTAAGTACTCTGTGATTTCGCCACTATGCTCTATGCATCATGCAATGATTTTGATCGCTTAAGATGGTCTTCGAAACGCTTTGGCTTTGTTGTACTTTCACTAAGGGGTTTGTACTTTTTTTCGACAAGCTATACTTGTCGGTATGGCAACAAAATAGTCTTAAAATTATTTTAAAAAACTGACTTATGATCGGGCCAGTAAATGTGAGAATTTCTCTTCGTAAAGAAATTAACACATGGAAAACCAAGGCCTGTTTATGTGACACTAAGATGACCAAATAAAAACCTGATCCAACCACAAATTACTTCGTNAATGGAAAACCAAGGCCTGTTTATGTGACACTAAGATGACCAAATAAAAACCTGATCCAACCACAAATTACTTCGTAAAAATAATCGACTTTACCTGTCACACTTGTGTATTATGCTGGAGGCTGTGATTTCAAAATTGTACGCCAAGGTGACCCGAAGTGGAGACACGAAACTTTAAAAATGTTTTAATTAGTGACAACCAATTAGTTTGACTTTACTCAGTTAGTCTAAAATTATACGTTCGTCGAAATATCGAAACAACCATGCCACTTTTTTCATAGCAGTTTGTAACAAACGTCTTTTGCAGTAAAGCTATAACTTGAGGAAAATTCTCACTTTTTATTAGTGTACACGTAATGGACATTCATGTTAAAATAGTGATCACGTTGTAAACATAGACAAGGAAATTCCATCCTTCCCAAAGACTTTACACACGCTGTTTGAGGAAATAGTCGTGCACGCGGTGCGTGTATTTGACCCACCTACGGAGGGTGGTCTTACGATATCCCATCGCTATGAAAAAAGAACGTCGGGTGCATTAAAATAGTTTGCCGACACAAATAAATAATAAAATGAAGCTATTTTGGACATTTGCGAATCCATAAAAATACTTTTGCGAACGTGTGAACTTATGCGCAATGAAAGAGTAAGAATGCTATTGCTACAGAAAAATATTGTACTAATAATGGAAATCAGTCAATTGCAGCTGGGCTTCAAGAAGTCCAGACAAATTTTCCACTAGTTATCAGTAGAGACCTGAAAAATTCGCGAGTTCAATGACCTGCAGGCTAGGCTATACAGTCACTTGTACAAATATGCCGATATAAACTGCACATTGGTTGTCTGCTGTCTCCGTGGAAGGTGACAACTGGACGCCGTTCTCCACGAGGTGTCAAAAACCGTGTGGACAAATGGCTAAAGGTGTATGATCTCACGTGTTTTGAATTCTAGCTTGTCCCAAAATGAATCCACGAATCCTTCAGGTCTCCAGTTATCAGAGAGTATCACGACTCATAATTCCACAAAATTAAAGCGTCACTTGATACGTGCTAAACCAGGTAGAAGTCAATTTTGTCGTCGTTTGAAAGGACTGTGTTAGGCGAGTTTCAAATCGTCGAGGATATTATCGTAAACGGAATTCCCGATTCACGAAACAAGGTAGAAGAGAAAGCTTAATGGTTCGTGAAACCGGCAATCTTTAGAGTAAGCAATAACATTTCACCTTCACGAACAATTACAAGAGAAGTTAAAGATTTAGCTGCACACGCATAAAGCCAGAGATTTCCCAAGGCATAATCTTAACACGGAGATTTTAAAACGGCATGCACGCATCTCCAGGNCACGCATAAAGCCAGAGATTTCCCAAGGCATAATCTTAACACGGAGATTTTAAAACGGCATGCACGCATCTCCAGGCTTTCTCATGTTGGCATTTGTTTGCATAAAAAACTATTTTCATGTTTAACAGGGGCATTTTAAGTTCGAAAAATGTGATTTTAAAAGTTAATAACAAATGGCGAATTCCATTTGCTGCACAAGAATGCACTCTGTGCGCACTGGCAGAGTGCAGCGTACTCTAGTTAGTCTGCACTCGCACTGAGTGCAGTTCGTTTCCCATGCCCTTGCCGACAGCAAAGAAAAAGTGCACACTGAGTGTAGTCTTCGTCGCACTATTTCCAGACTCAGTGCGGCAGTTTTCAGTGCAAATATGGCCGACAAACAAATATTCACTTCGGGGTAACCGCACGGGATAATTGCACTTCACTAGTTTTCACGGCGCATGGAGCGCGCTCCCGGTGCAGTCGCTTGGAATACGCCATAATATTACCAAAAAAAAAGCAGCACTCATTCAATCGTGAAAGATATTCTATTCTAAAGTGTTTCATCTCAGATAGTATTCGCGAAAAGGCCCCACCATACGTTTACGTAAGCGCCACTCCATTGAAATCTGAAAGTCCTCCTTTTCCGTCTTTGCCCACTCCGCCAGGTAGGTTTTCACTGTATCAGATGCGGGAAATTAACTCTGAATTCGCAGACTTCATTAGTTTCGATCTTCAGTTATTCACTTTCAGAGCGTAACAAGCGGAAGAGTTGGCACAGGAACATGCATTACCGNCAAGCGGAAGAGTTGGCACGGGAACATGCATTACCTACTTCTTTAGACAGCCGCTTCCTGTCGTCCTTTCATAATCACTCAGTCATAACGAGGTAACATTTCTCGCGCCCTTTCTTCCGCCGACCAGGCATCGAACAAGAGGACGACTGAAAGGTTTTTTTTTTACCGTCGGCTCTACAGCCCGAAAAACTCCCGAGGAAGGAGGTGCTTAATTCATGGCTATTAATGTAGCGGGAAATAAAAATAAAAACATATTTAGACGGTCGGGAGGAAGAGGATCATTAGGCGAGGGCCTCTCGCCGACGGTCGCGCCAATTCGCGAGAGGACGGCCCGAGGGCCGGCTCTGCAGCCCGCCGTAGGCCACGGAAACACACGCTGCGTCGGCGGGTCAGCCCGAGTGGAAAGGTTTGGATGGCTCTTAACATCGGGGAACCGGGTTGGGTTCCCGGCGGGGTCGCTCCCCGGATTACCGCGTGTGGGAATCGTGCCGGACGATGCCGCTGCTCGGCGGGTTTTCTCGCGGATCTCCCGTTTCCTCCCGCCCTTCTTCTATTGCGTAAAGATCAGCGCCTGCATCAGTTGCGTAAGTAGGCTTCTTAGCATTAGGATGCAATTTTATGAATTTAACGAAAGGGATATCCTCCATGTTTAATAACTGGAGTACGGTGTCATCGTCGTTATACGGTAGGATACTCGATGCCATACTGATACCTCTTTCATCAAGTCATTCGCGGTATATACTATATTATATCTTGACCTTTGGACTACTGATAAATCCCCGTCAGAGCAGCATTACACAACGGTCGTCGCCACCACTTCTGCCGTCTGGCATTCCCCGCCGACTTATGACGTAACCTAAACTAACACCCATGCCTTACCTGCGATTCGAACACAGGACCTCCCGCACTCCGGACTGGCGGCGCACCAACCGACTGCGCCACGGGAGGTCGGCGCCTGAACACTGTAAAATATTCCCTGCTGGTCTCACTATCTGCGTCACCGGTCATAATTTTGGCGAACGACGTTCCGCCATATCGCTAGCAAGTTAGACCGCAGTGGCGCAGTGGCTAGAGCGTTCGCCTCCCACCAAGGCGTAACGGGTTCGATTCCCGGCGGGGCCGCTCCATGATTTTCACGCGTATAAATCGTGCCGGATCATGCCGCTCGTCTGCGGGTTTTCTGGAGGTTATTCCGTTTCCCCCGCCCCTGCTCCATAATTACCTCGCTTCACTGACATCGGCTTTCAAGACCCCCATGTTACGAGGAGCCCAAATCCCTGCACTCCACTTTATTGGACCTATGGCTAGAGTTCGGGATGCCTGTCATAGTTTCACATTTGGATCCTTACATTCCTCGACAGACACGCTTTGAAACGTTAAGGATAAACGAGAGTAGCCAAAACACCTACTACGAGTTGTAGAATAATTATTTAAACTGTAAGAGAGAAGCCAACCCACTAAAAATTAACATAAATCTTAAACAAGGGTTTAGGTTATAACCAACTTTGTTTAATATATATATATAATATATATATATTATAAACACGACATTGTTAGACAATGGGAAACAAAAGTACAACCCGGAATAAAATAACACAACAAAATAATGATAAAAATGAATTGGGAAGAAATGGCAGCTCTTATTTTAACTTAATGCGAGTGAAAAATGGCCAGATACTATATGTGATAAACAAATAATGCAGTGGACCTTCAAAGACAAACTAAAAATGCAAACTTCGAGATCAAATTAAAAATTAAGAAATGGAACGAACTTAACACTAACTTTGTGAATGCCAGGATAATACAAGGAAAAAATAAAATGGGAAGGCATGTAGGGATCAATTCTCGTCAACAGCGAGATTATTACACGCGAAGCAAGTTGCTCAGAGAAGCAAGGATGGGGAAGGAATCGGCCATGGGCTGTATTAAAGAACCATACCAGTATTCGCCTCGAACGATTTCGGGAAACCATGGAAAGCCGAAATCAGGACCGCCGAGCAGAGAATCGAACCCGGATCCTTCAGAATGTGAGTCGTGTAGTTTTATCACTGAGCCACCTCGCTCGGTTGAAAAGGTAACAACGCATTGCTCGCCAAACAGACAATGGCAAGGAAAACGCGATGTACGAAAACCAATAAAAAAAAACGAACGAAAAGAAAACGGGACGGGTTAACAGACTATATACCAAGGGACCTGTTAAATTCGACAATTTTGTGGCTGCAGTCTGAACTCCAATACGTAACATGGTCGTTTAACTTCTGCCATTGGTCGACGATTTGTGTGGCACGTCCCAAGGACGCTTTTAGCAAATTGTTAAAGAGGCCAGTTTCTTTAAAGCTTATTTCCGCATTTGAGGCCGATAAGCGCAAGAGCTATAAGGGTTACACTGGCACGCGCTACGAGTGCACCATCGCCGCTACGCGCAGGGCTCTGAACTGGCGCGCAGTGTTCGTGTTGTAATGCGCGCACCTATTGAACTTTCAGTAGTGACCCTATCGTTTTATTGGTGGAAACTCTGTTGCAAGGTTCAGTGCATGTCCATCGAGTACTTTTGTGTGCATGTAACGCGTATATTTTGAGATACAGCGCTTCGAAAAAGTAGGTTTTTTCCATGTTCGAGCGTTCTGAAATGGTGTTTCTAATGTGCGTGGTGTCTTGAAAGTAATCGATATCTGAAGTGTGTGTTAATTTCGTATTTCAACACACTGGACGCACGTTTTACAGCAGGAACGCGTAGATAATTAACAGAGTGTCTCTGAAAGCTACAAGTAAAGCCTTATCGGGAGAATTTCTTATTCTTTAAGTGTGTCAACTGTTTAAATATTTCTTCCTATGATCTGAAGATACGCCTCAGTTTCGTAACAGCTTTCTAGAACTTTCATTGCACGCAGTTTTGTTGTTCCTTACTACCAAGAGGTTTTTACGGTATCCACGCCGTTTTAAGTCCTTTCTCAGCAGTTTGTGGTTAACTGGTTGTTACAGTAGGTGACGGATGACCCCAGACGCGGCTCAATAATGCTGTTGTCTACCGAGAGAGCTCAAAGTGCCAGTTGAGCGTCTTTCGGAGCTGAGGCCCCACACGCCACTTAGCCTATTGCTTCAAGAATACAGCGCCTCACAGGAACAAGCCCGCCGTTTGGAGGAGCCCTGAGTTTCCTAGCAATTTTGGATCTGGCAAATGTATTACTTCGGCCTGTTATATATTTCTGATGATAATGTTGGAGGGGGGGGCGCAACCCGCAAACATAACACCGAGCAGCATTGCGGACATTCCAATTTCACTTTATCTTGAAGCAGATTNATATTCCCTGCTGGTCTGACTATCTGCGTCACCGGTCATAATTTTGGTGAACGACGTTCCGCCATATCGCTAGCAAGTTAGACCGCAGTGGTGCAGTGACTAGAGCGTTCGCCTCCCACCAAGGCGAAACGGGTTCGATTCCCGGCGGGGCCGCTCCATGATTTTCACACGTATAAATAGTGCCGGATCATGCCGCTCGTCTGCGGGTTTTCTGGGGGATATTCCGTCTACCCCGCCCCTGTATTCCGGCGCTGCTCCATAATTACCTCGCTTCACTGTCATCGGCTTTCAAGACCCCCATATTACGAGCCGCCCGAATACCTGCACTCCACTTTATTGGAACCTATGGCTAGAGTTCGGGATGCCTGTCGTAGTTTCACATTTGGATGCTTACATTCCTAGACAGACACGCTTTGGAACGTTAAGGATAAACGAGTGTAGCCAAAACACCTACTACGAGTTGTAGAAGAATTATTTAAACTGTAAGAGGGAAGCCAACCTACTAAAAATTAACATAAATCTTAAACAAGGGTTTAGATTATCGCCAACTTCGTTTAATATATATAGATAATATATATATGACATTGTTAGACAATGAAATCAAATAACACAACAAAATAATGATAAAAATGAATTGCAAAGAAATGGCAACTCTTATTTTAACTTAATGCGAGTGAAAAATGGCCAGATACTACATGCGATGAACAAATAATGCAGTGGGCCCTCAAACACAAACTAAAAATGCCAACTTCAAGATAAAATTAAAAATTAAGAAATCAGGAACGAACTAAACAGTAATTTTGTGAATGCCAGAAGAATACAAGGGAAAAATAAAATGGGAAGGCATGTAAGGATTAATTCTCGTCAACAGCGAGATTATTACAGATGGAGCAAGTTGCTCAGAGAAGCAGAGACGGGGGAGAAATCGGCCATCTCCTGTAGTGAGGAACCATACCAGCAGTCGCCTCGAACGATTTCGGAAAACCATGGAAAGTCGAAAGCAGGACCGCCGAGCAGAGAATCGAACCCGGATCCTTCAGAATGTGACTCCTGTAGTTTTATCACTGAGCCAACTCGCTCGGTTGAAAATGTACAAAAATATTGAAAGCATGGGAGCAAACAGAATCGCTAAACAGATAATGGCAAGGAAAACGCGATGTACGAAGACCAATAACAAAATGGGCAAAAAGAAGACGGGACGGGTTAACAGCCTACATACCAAGGGACCCGTGAAATTCGACTATTTTGTGGCTGCAGTCTGAACTCCAATACGTAACATGGTCGTTTAACTTCTGCCATTGGTCGACGATTTGTGTGGCACGTCCCAAGGACGCTTTTAGCAAATTGTTAAAGAGGCCAGTTTCTTTAAAGCTTATTTCCGCATTTGAGGCCGATAAGCGCAAGAGCTATAAGGGTTACACTGGCACGCGCTACGAGTGCACCATCGCCGCTACGCGCAGGGCTCTGAACTGGCGCGCAGTGTTCGTGTTGTAATGCGCGCACCTATTGAACTTTCAGTAGTGACCCTATCGTTTTATTGGTGGAAACTCTGTTGCAAGGTTCAGTGCATGTCCATCGAGTACTTTTGTGTGCATGTAACGCGTATATTTTGAGATACAGCGCTTCGAAAAAGTAGGTTTTTTCCATGTTCGAGCGTTCTGAAATGGTGTTTCTAATGTGCGTAATCGACATGCATTGTTTGAAGTGTGTTTTCATTTAGAATTTCAACACACTGGACGGACGTTTTACAGTAGGAACACACAGAAAATTAATAGAGTGTCTCTGAAAGCAAGAAGTAAAGCCTTATCGGGAGAATTTCTTTTTCTTTAAGTGTGTCAACTGTTTAAATTTTCTTCCTATGATCTGAAGATACGCCTCAGTTTCGTAACAGCTTTCTAGAACTTTTATTGCACGCAGTTTTGTTGTTCCTTACTACCAAGAGGTTTTTACGGTATCCACGCCGTTTTAGGTCCTTTCTCAGCAGCTTGTGGTTAACTGATTGTTACAGTAGCTGACGGATGTCCCCAGACGCGGCTCAATAATGCTGTTTTCTACCGAGAGAAGGGTGACGCTCAAAGTGCCATAGCTGGACACTATCGCGAAGTTTGTACGCCATTTGAGCGTCTTTCGGAGCTGAGACCCCACACGCCACTTAACCTATTGCTTCAAGATTGCAGCGCCTCGCAGGAACAAGCCTGCCGTTTGGAGGAGCCCTGAGTTTCCTAGCAATTTTGGATCTGGCAAATGTATTACTTCGGCCTGTTATATATTTCTGATGATAATGTTGGAGGGGGGCGCAACCCGCAAACATAACACCGAGCAGCATTGCGGACATTCCAATTTCACTTTATCTTGAAGCAGATTCTCTCACACAAAATCTCCATCTCGTTGGTTCATTATCTGCGTACTCCAAATTCTAGTATCAGGAATCATCAATGATCGCCTCCTTCCACGGGGCCAATGTGGCTGAGCGGTTAGACTGCTCGCCTCCAACCCAAGCGAACCGGGTTCAATCCCCGACAGGCTCACTCCGGATTTTTGCAAGTGGGAATCTTACCGGACGATGACGCGGGTCGGCGGGTTTTCTCGGAGATCTCCCGTTTTCCCCACCCTTTCATTCCGGCATTGCTCCATACTCACATCACTTCCCCCTCATCGGCTCTCAAGACCTCGATGTTAAGAGCCGCCCAAATGTCTTCATTCAATCAATCTCTTCATTCCTCCTTCCACCCCATCGTTTCAGCAAGAAACGTTACACAGGTCTGTAAGACATATAGAGCTTTTGATACAGCGGCTTTATGTTGCGGTAAATGCCAACTCCATAAAATTCCAAGTAAGAAAAATCACTAAAATGTAAACGTGATCACAAAGTTGTCTCGTCCGGTTACTGCATTAGATTCTATTTTATATGTAATTCGATCAAGTACCCGCGGTGAAAAACGAAAAGGAGCACAGATTTTTGTAACGATGCCCAGGAGAGCTACTTACGCCATCTCGTAATTATCTCTGAGTCCTTCTGCTCGGAGGGGGAAAAAAAAAAGAGTTGGCGGTGCTCAAGATAGTGGATAATGACTCAGCTGGTGATGCTGAAGGTGTTTTCATTCTCTTCTCTTTTTTTCTGTTTCCCCACCGCGCAAAGTATCTGAACCTCGTTTTCTCCGGGCTAAGCTGCTACCTGTTGAGCCCCGCCAAGCACAACAATGGAAAAATAAACGATTCGGACGGCGTGATATTGTATTATTATTTTCCTCCCCGCGTCCGGATTATATCTGGAGGGAGATGATTCGGTAGCCGTTGTGCGCTGTTTGTCGTGCTGCCCTTGTTATTACTACAATTTTTTTATTTCGTCTTCCTTTCTTCCTCTCCGCTCGTCTTTTTTGCTCGCTCGTGCTGGGTTCGGACGTGGTGCTCGCGCTCTGGGGCGGCGAGGTCTTCACGACGCGGCGTGTCCCCGGGGGAGAGTCTGGGCGATCGGATCTCGCTATTGTTGCCCTCCATCACCTCCCCCCTCCCCATAAACCAGCCCCCTCGCCACAAACTCCCACGTCCTCTCCCGGGGTTGTCCACTTCATGAGGAGAAGTAGCGTATAGTCCATTCACTGTTACTTCAAACATTTCTGAACACTGCTTAAGGTGGCCGCCTGGTTTAAGGAATTTTGCACGTCCGAGGCCCAAAAAGCGTGGCAGCGATAGGGGCGACCGAGACATGCGCATCAACTACCCTAGTCGCCTCTACGCGCAAAGCACTGAACTGGCGTGCAGTNCGATAGGGGCGACCGAGACATGCGCATCAACTACCCTAGTCGCCTCTACGCGCAAAGCACTGAACTGGCGTGCAGTCTTACCGTCGATAACGCGTATATTATGGGACTTTCAGTGGTAACCCTACCATTTTTGACGTAATAATAAAAATAAAGGTTTGATGCACGTCCCTATATCTTTTTTAATGTTTTGTACCGGAATGTTTATACCTAAAAAATGACCGTGAAAACACCCGTTTCGGCCATTTTCACTATCACATAAACCTGCTTTAGAGACAAATGAAGAAACTGAAAAACGTATATAGACGAGTAACGTTTCTTAAATGCTATTCGTAAGCAGACCTCGCTCAGACAATTTGGACGGTTTTGTAATGAAACGTTTTCTGCTGGAGCTCTGCACGCCGTTCGGCGGCCTACCCAGGCGGCTATCTTAAGTTCTACTTCCAGAATACGCATCCGCCTTGTGCAAACACAGACTAACCAAGTCTAGAAAATTACACCAACGGGACAACGCACTGCACTCGCGTGCACTCAGTATGTTATTATTTTACGTGAGAACTATTTATTACTAGGTGTTACCAACGCAGATGTTTTCTAGCTATTTTTGATAATATGGATAATAAATGAAATATTATTGAATTATAAATAAAATATAAGTAACATTGCAATTTAACGAAAAATAAGGTACTTTTATAAACACAAGTGTTAAATGCTTGTGATACGTGGCATATTTAGGAAAACAACGAAACACGTCATACATGGCGTGATTTTTCAAAGGTTTGATTCAAAAAGTGCGAACAAACCGCGAATAGACTAAGGTATCCGCCGTCGTGTAACGTTCTGATTTTTGAGCTTGTAACTTTTAGATTTTTTCATGGTTCGGTGGTTTTGAGATTTGTTCGCATTTGTCATTTTTCGAGTTTTTTTTTTTTTTTACGTTTACTGGCTAAACAGGCTAAGTACCTAAGGCCACGCGTATTTTGTGCCGAATTCGAGAAGAGAGAGAGAGAGAGAGAGTGACAAAGAGAGCGACTTCATGTGGAGTCCCGGCCACATGGCACACGGCAGTTAAGTACAAAGAGACGAAATAACGTGGCGATTCTTTTGATGTGGGCGTACCCGTCGTCTAACTTTCTGCACGAGGGTCTTCGAACGGGCATTGCGTCTGATTGGCTACCACTGCGTACTGCTAAAGATTCCTTACTGGTTGGGCTGCCGGCTGGCGGGTAGTTTAGCAAGCGCTGAACGGTGCACGTCGTCCCAACATTTTGCCGGCCAGTGACGCTGGAGTTCGCGATATGAGCTGCTGTTTCACCTCTGTATTCGCAAGTACTCTGCAGTCCGGCGTCTTGACCGCATAGAGGAAAACTGGGGTAGAGCATGCATGCGAGCTGCACGCTAGGAATCATCCGTGTCTCAAAACTGCATTGCTCCTCTGCCAACAGCACGATCCAAAACAACGTGGGTAGGGTTCGAGGCTATAATACTGTTTATGTAAGTAAGTTGTTTGATCTGTTTGTACACCTCCTCTAACCTAATATTTAATGCATTTGATTTGTATTATAGATTGCGTATGTTACATNTTGTACACCTCCTCTAACCTAATATTTAATGCATTTGATTTGTATTATAGATTGCGTATGTTACATATTTAGATGTAAACATACACGTTCCTCGCTGTTAACAACGTGACTTTGACAGTTGAACTAGCCATGGGCGAGTCAATGCGCAGAAGACAACAAGTGGTCTACCTTCTTTATTAGTCTGCGAGCAGAGATGGGCAAAACTATTTACTAGTAGTTACTTGTAATTGCGAATGCTACTTTTCCGTACGTGCGAAATAAACCTGCTACTTTTCACAGCTTGAGATGGCATAATTCCTGAATACAAGTTTTTCGTATACATGGAATAAATTATATGTAAAAAAACTTTAATCTGCAGAGAAAATTGAATTTTGTTTAATTAAATAAGCCTGCTAAAAATTTCGAACACTTAACGGTAAACATTTTGTATTTCATTAATGTACTTTTACACTTCTGAGAACTATAGTTCACAAAATACGGCAATGTAAAGCTCCCAAAATGTTTAACGGATTAAAAAATAAATAATTTTAGCCTAACTTTTACTACACTTCCGTCCTAATTTGCGGGATAAAGTTATATACGCGGTACATGAATTGAAAACGTTAGCAGACGACAAAAGAAACCAATAAAAAGCAAAAATTACACAAGATTGTGTCTATTGTGATTAGTCAGCGAGATCACGTGGTGCAGTGTCACGAATCACGTAAAACTAGACGTTGGCAAGCTTTTCCATTACGTGAACGTTACGTGAAAAGATTGTAATAGGTCTGCTTGGAACACATTAGTGAAGTTGCAGCGGGCTTACGCAAACGTGTTGCAAGTTACGTGTTACGTAAAGTAATCGTAATCCCGGCCTGAGAGTGTGCATTGCACCGCTGTTGCNCGATAGGGGCGACCGAGACATGCGCATCAACTACCCTAGTCGCCTCTACGCGCAAAGCACTGAACTGGCGTGCAGTATTACCGTCGATAACGCGTATATTATGGGACTTTCAGTGGTAACCCTACCATTTTTGACGTAATAATAAAAATAAAGGTTTGATGCACGTCCCTATATCTTTTTAAATGTTTTGTACCGGAATGTTTATACCTAAAAAATGACCGTGAAAACACCCGTTTCGGCCATTTTCACTATCGCATAAACCTGCTTTAGAGACAAATGAAGAAACTGAAAAACGTATATAGACGAGTAACGTTTCTTAAATGCTATTCGTAAGCAGACCTCGCTCAGACAATTTGGACGGTTTTGTAATGAAACGTTTTCTGCTGGAGCTCTGCACGCCGTTCGGCGGCCTACCCAGGCGGCTATCTTAAGTTCTACTTCCAGAATACGCATCCGCCTTGTGCAAACACAGACTAACCAAGTCTAGAAAATTACACCAACGGGACAACGCACTGCACTCGCGTGCACTCAGTATGTTATTATTTTACGTGAGAACTATTTATTACTAGGTGTTACCAACGCAGATGTTTTCTAGCTATTTTTGATAATATGGATAATAAATGAAATATTATTTAATTATAAATAAAATATAAGTAACATTGCAATTTAACGGAAAATAAGGTACTTTTATAAACACAAGTGTTAAATGCTTGTGATACGTGGCATATTTAGGAAACAACCAAACACGTCATAGGTGGTGTGATTTTTCAAAGGTTTGATTCAAAAAGTGCGAACAAACCGCGAATAGACTAAGGTATCCGCCGTCGTGTAACGTTCTGATTTTTGAGCTTGTAACTTTTAGATTTTTTCATGGTTCGGTGGTTTTGAGATTTGTTCGCATTTGTCATTTTTCGAGTTTTTTTTTTTTTTACGTTTACTGGCTAAACAGGCTAAGTACCTAAGGCCACGCGTATTTTGTGCCGAATTCGAGAAGAGCGAGAGAGAGAGTGACAAAGAGAGCGACTTCATGTGGAGTCCCGGCCACATGGCACACGGCAGTTAAGTACAAAGAGACGAAATAACGTGGCGATTCTTTTGATGTGGGCGTACCCGTCGTCTAACTTTCTGCACGAGGGTCTTCGAACGGGCATTGCGTCTGATTGGCTACCACTGCGTACTGCTAAAGATTCCTTACTGGTTGGGCTGCCGGCTGGCGGGTAGTTTAGCAAGCGCTGAACGGTGCACGTCGTCCCAACATTTTGCCGGCCAGTGACGCTGGAGTTCGCGATATGAGCTGCTGTTTCGCCTCTGTATTCGCAAGTGCTCTGCGGTCCGGCGTCTTGACCGCGATCTCTCGCGTGGAGACGTAGAGGAAAACTGGGGTAGAGCATGCATGCGAGCTTCACGCTAGGAATCACCCGTGTCTCAACACTGCATTGCTTCTCTGCCAACAGCACGATCCAAAACAACGTGGGTAGGGTTAAAGGCTGTAATACCGTTTATGTAAGTAAGTTGGTTGATCTGTTTGTACACCTCCTCTAACCTAATATTTAATGCATTTGATTTGTATTATAGATTGCGTATGTTACATATTTAGATGTTAACATACACGTTCCTCGCTGTTAACAACGTGAATTTGACAGTTGAACTAGCCATGGGCGAGTCAATGCGCAGAAGACAACAAGCGGTCTACCTTCTTTATTAGTCTGCGAGCGGAGATGGTCAAAACGATTTACTAGTAGTTACTTGTTATTGCGAATGCTACTTTTCCGTACGTGCGAAATATACCTGCTACTTTTCACAGTTTGAGATGGCATGATTACTGAATACAAGTTTCCCCTATACATGGAATAAATTATATATAATAAACTTTAATCTGCAGAGAAAATTGAAGTTCGTTTAATGAAATAAGCCTACTAAAAACTTCAAACTTAACGGTGAACATTTTGTATTTCATTTGTGTATTTTTACACTTCTGAGAAATATAGTTTAAAAAATGCGGTAATGTAAAGCTCCCAAAATTTTTAGGGATTAAAAAATAAACAAATAATTTTAGTCTAACTTCTACTACACTTCTGTCCTAATTTGAGGGATAAAGTTATATAAGCGGTACATGAATTTAAAACGTTAGCAGACGACAAAACAAACTCATAAAAAACAAAAATAACACAATATTGTCCCTATTGTGATTAGTTCGCGAGATCACGTGGTGCAGTGTCACGTATCACGCAAAACTAGACGTTGGCAAGCTTTTCCATTACGTGAACGTTACGTGAAAATATTGTAATAGGTCTGCTTAGAACACATCAGTCAAGCTGCAGCGGGCTTACGCAAACGTGTTGCAAGTTACGTGTTACGTGAAGTAATCGTAATCCCGGCCTGAGAGTGTGCATTGCACCGCTGTTGCGCCAATCAGAAGCTGCTCCTTTGGCTCGTGGCCGATATGGCGCTCGAAGCCTGCCCGCCACACCCCGGCCTGTTAAAAGGTCGATCACAACCGGTGACAACACCGCCGCGACAGTAGGAATTACGTCCCTCGTATCTGGAGCAACGTCGGAGCGAAAGAGCACTTCTAGCCTATTCACCGCTTCATCCTACTTTTCTGGAGCCCCGATGAAGGCGCTCGCCTCTGCCTGTCACTCCAAACTGCATTGCAAAATATTTGAAATCGACGTGTTTTTTTTTTTTTTACAAAACTATTAAACGCACGCCAAAAGTACTGATATGCGAGAAGAACACACACTTCAGAGTGTGCCTGTCGATTGCTTTAAAAACATTATGCAAATTAGAAACACCACTTCGGAGCACTCCAGCATTGCTCTAAAGGTATTTTGAAAGCGCTGGTATCTCAAATTATTCGCGTCGGATTCGTACAAAAGTACTCAATGACCCTGCATTGAATATTGCTGCAGACTTCCTACCAATAAATGACAGGGTCACCGCGCGAAGTCCCACAGGCAGGCGCAGTACGACGAGAACAACACGCCAGTTCAGAGCCTTGCACGTAGTGGCGATGGCGCATCTGATGCGCGTGGCAGCGTCGCCCTTATCGCTTCCGCGCTTCTCAGTATCGAACGTGGGAAACAGCTCCAACTATAGGAGGACCTCTTTAAGTTTACTTTGTGGCTGTTTGCAGTGTATGCTTCCGCCATTCGTACACTACACGTAAAAAATAATAAAAAAAAAAACGACAAACAGGAAACAGCGTTCTGCGTTTATTCGCTGGACAAACATACATTTATGTATGACAGAAAAATTAGTTTGCAACAGTGCTACCTGAAATCGTCAGTGGGAAACTTTTACTTTAAAAATAACATAACAAAATTATGCTTAATAATGTTTGACATAAAAAAAAACTATTCGTTACCAGCCATTGTCAGCATACCTCTTTCCTCTGTTTTTTCTAATTAATATATTTACTATGGAATAAATACTACACTGATATGCCAAAATCTATGGGATACGGGTATAGTATTGCGTAAGCCCTCCTCTAGGCTGGCGAAGTGAAATTTTTCCCATTAAGTACCACATTGGTATTTTTCGGTCACTTTAACGCAGTCCATAGTATTTTTCAACGCAGGACATTCATGGCGAGCCTCCCAGAATGCTGGTCTCATGAGCTTAGGGCCGGCTGATACTCTCGAGCACGCGTGCCGAATGACTCTGCGATTACCGCGACAAGTTCTGTTTCGAAAAGACGACGCGAACATCGGGGTCGTGTCCGCACAACCGCGGCCATCTTTCGTCCCACTTATGATTCCCCGATTCGTTCAGCATTATCCACCAACGGCCCTCGTTGTGAGGGATCTGTGTTCCGCGAAGGAACTCGCTCCGCGTTAGTTTTTCATCCTGACACCTCGCTGACAAGCCTGGAATGGCCGGGGATTAGGAACCTCCAGCAAATGCCGTGCTTGCATAGTTGGCCACGACCAAGCCTGCGAGACGCAAGAGCGGTTAAGAAGCAAAGTTATGAGAAGCTTGAAGAGTTCATCATTCACCTAATCTTACTTATTTATGCCTAGAATCAGCAGTTAATGAGTGTATGTCTGTCTTTTTTTTTTCCTTCATCCGCTGAACGCATTACGATTCCAGGTTATCATACACGTAATATTTCGTAAAACAATGTAGTCACTAGAACACTGTGAACATTTAAAACTGACAAGTATGTAAAACCCATTCTAAATTCTCGAAAGAGAGCAACGGTTGTCTAAAACTAATCAAGCCTCTCGCTTATCTCTGCTAAGGTTATTAGAATAGCACTAAAACAACATTTTCTTAGAAGTACCGACACTTGTAATACTGCTCGGCAGATAGCAGCTACTGTTTATATCCTCGCGAATAGAAATATTTACCTTTCGCAAATGTTAGGACGTAACATAAGAGCATTCGATAGATATTGAAGCCGTTAAAAACGAAAGCACTAAAAACTCTACTGTAGACTACTAGTCAATTATTTAGTACAAGCTGAGGATATAGAGGAGACAGTTGATACACTGTTGTTGATTCATATTGAAACAGCTACAAAGCAAGCTACAAGAGAAGCACTGGACGAAAGAGAGGTAAAGCATACACATTATTAAAAGAAGATGCCATAGTTTTATCCTTAGGTACAAGAAAAATAGGTTATTAAAGAAGCGAAAGGCATATTTGTATTATAAAAGTAATAAGACACGGGAGTTAAATGAAAAATATAAACAAATAAGAAACGAAACAGAAAGAAGGATAGCACAAAAATGGAAGATTATTGGGAAATATTAAAACAGCAAATAGTCAGTATTTTATGGTAGATAGAAGCAGATGTGGAGTGCGATATTTAACCACGTGGTCGAAATTAGAGAATGCATCACAACTGTAGATAAAAAAAAACAGTGAGGAATGAAGAAAGTATTTTACAAAACTTTCCCGATGCAAGTAGTTTAAATATAGGCTACAAACTGGGAAAGCAGAAAATACAGCCGCAACAAGCAAAATGTCGGGCAAGAAAAAATGTTTGCAGAAGAAGTAGAGTACGCAGTAAAAACCATTCTTTTTCAAATATAAATTACAATACATTCAATGCCAATTTAGTGGAAGATAGGGATTCTTATACAGGCTTTCGAGAAAGTAAACAAAGAAGGACCAGATAATTATAGCGGTATTAATATTTTTAATACAACTTTAAAACTGTTAGCAGGATTACAACTAAAATTGACCCTGCCTTGGATGGTAACCACATCTTCATTCTGCCACCGCTTCATTCCCATCTCATAGGTACATAGAAATAAACAGTGAACTGATAACAGAGAATTATATATGCCAGCGTGAAAAATAAAGCTCTTCTGTAATCGAGGCTATGGCAAGGAACACCAGTTGCAAACTGAAACAGACAAATAAGGGTAAGTGAAAGGAAAAGGGAGGAAACTAACTAAAACCCCCAGACACGTAACGAAATGAACAATAAGACCAGAAGAAGGGGGGGGGATGTAAGGAAAGCAAAAAAGGAAACTATTAGAAGGATCACATGAGTAAAGTAAACGGGAGGTTACGGGAGAAACCAATAAAATAAAAGGAAAATAACGGGAACATGAAAGAAAAGAACCCTCGCCAGGGAAAAGGAAAAACTCAGGGACTATACCGTAACATGACGAAATTTTTTTTTAACACATTCTGTCACACATTAATTTACGAGTCCAAGTGTTGCAATCACGTGATTTTTTATGTGCGCTGTACTTGTGAGTGAGTGAAGAGATTTGGGCGGGTCTTAACATCGAGGTCTTTACAGCCGACGAGGGTGAAGCGAGGTGAGTATGGAGCAGCGCCAGAATGAAAGGGCGGGGGGAAACGGGAGATCTCCGAGAAAAATCCCGCCGACCAGCCGCATCGTCCAGCACGATTCCCGCATGCGAAAATCCGGGAGCGACCCCGCCGGGAATCGAACCCGGTTCGCCTAGGTGGGAGGCAAGTGGTCTGATCACTGCACCACCGCGGCCCCTTTTCCATGTGATTAACACTTTTAGCCGTGGTGATATGTATTTTAGAGGTTTCACAGGAAGTGGTTATGATGTACTCTGTGCACAGCAGAAAAAAAACATCCAATAAGGAAAGTTCCTCGTTCGTGTTTGGACTATATACTCCTTAGTCGCACAAAACAATGCTGCCAATATCAAAAACTTTTTATTCCGACATATGACAGACTGTAATACTGATACTATTACAGTTCCAAACAAAAAATGTGTTCTTTGCAAAATATAAAAATTCATTTTTTTATATGCCTGATATGGTTAAGCTACACGTCATAAGCCTATTAAAACCAGCTTGACTCGTAGTAAATATACTGCGACGAATTATTGTCATTTTGTCAGCGCAACCTTGGCTTGAGCAAATCACAGTCAACGGAACTGACAAGAATTATGATTATGTCCTCTTCTCAATCCACGAGTGTAGCTACAGGTATATTATTCAGCTGATGGTAAGATACGTATAAAGTTTTGTGTAACCGCAGACATCGCACTGTCTCGACCGAAACATACAACAAAAGAGCATCACCCTACCCTTCCCCCAGCGTTTTTGCTCGTTAACGTGTGCCGGGACAGCCATTGTGGTGTAACCTCACCTTCAAGGACCCCCCTTCCCCCTCCGAAGTCCACCAATTCCCCAACCCCCGGAGGAATTGTTGTTTTAAGTGCATTGAAGGTTTCGCTTGCCGCACGCTATTAACGTGAGCAATGGGGACGGAGAGCGCCCGCAGAGGGTGGGAGGGGGTGGTGGTGTGACCAACCAAGGGTTTCGCTCTAATTACGCAACAGGGGTTGTTCTTGCCGGGAAATATAAAGGACCCGGCCGCAGCTCCCCCCTCGTCCCTCCACGCGCTGACCAGAACAGCCCCCGGCCAGGTCGGCAACCGTCTTCTCCCGCACAATAGCGCCCCTTGGTAAACTGGCAACTTGATTATCAGCCAAGTAAACATGCACCGCCAGCGCCAGTTATAGTCACCGACACGCACTTAAAGCAAGACCACGAGACAACGGCCCGCCTGCCTGGACAATGGCGAGAGCAGGGAACATCTCCGATATCGAGTTCCCCGTTGACTTACACAGTTGATGCTGTTCATTAAACGAAAAACGCTTCTAACGAGGGCTGCTTAAGTGAAAGGAATCGAAGAATCGATTATTAGTTTTTTTATTCCTATGAAATACGAAACTAAAGGGTGCCGTTAATCCGCCTATACGCTGCTCACGGTAAAATTAGCACTTTTGAAAGCCCTTCTTTAGATCTACTTGTGTATTACTCCACCATATGTACAATTAACGTTACCATGTGCCTGGTCACTGTATTCGTGCGTCGGTCAAGGGCAACGGTAAAATTATTAGAAAAGTAAATATTCTACAAATGTTTTTTATTGTTACGCTTATGCATAAAAAATAGGTAAAATAAAATATTGCAGTATTCACAAATGTTTACTTAACACTTGTAATTTAACATTAACACATGGAACTACTTTCTCTTCGTCGTTGCCAACTTTACTGGGCACATGACAGTCAGCGTGCTCGTTAAAATATACACAAACGTGGGCAGTGACATATTTCAAAGGTTGATTTAAAAAGTGTTCATTTTACTGTGAACAACCTTTAAGAATCATTACAGGAGTGAGCTAAAAATACAACACGGGTTTCCAATCGTGAAGCGTAAACTTAATAACCATGAACTCGTCTGTTTTTCACTGAATTTAGTTCTAATAACACAACATTGTGCAGTCGAGTAATTAAATTAATTAAATGCTAACGAGTGAATTTCAGACAGATCACGGAACCCTCTGCCCTTTACTTCTTATTCAATTATGCAAATAAAACTTAGGATGCTTGTCTGTTTCCCTCATTAAGAATTACACGTCTCTCAGTCTGGAAAACATACACATGTGTATTTTAAACATACACTGTACGTTATATCCCCACCCAAGTAACTTCCTTTAATATAATCCAGGGATTCGACTATATTCATTTTGTATAGTCTATTCACCGTTTATTTACACTTTTTGAATCAAACCTTTGAAAAATCACCCTAGGTATGACATTTTGGCTGTTTCGTAAATAAGTCACGANCGGTTTCCCTCATTAAGAATTACACGTCTCTCAGTCTGGAAAACATACACATGTGTATTTTAAACATACACTGTACGTTATATCCCCACCCAAGTAACTTCCTTTAATATAATCCAGGGATTCGACTATATTCATTTTGTATAGTCTATTCACCGTTTCTTTACACTTTTTGAATCAAACCTTTGAAAAATCACCCTAGGTATGACATTTTGGCTGTTTCGTAAATAAGTCACGAATTACAGGCCTTTTTATAATTTTATTGACATAAAAGTACTTTATGTTTTGTTAAAATGAACTTTTATTAAATTATATCTATAAGTTACAATAATAATTTATTTATAATAAATATTAATCAAACAAGGAGAAAATAACTGTTTTGGTAATGCCTGGTAAGAAATAGTTCATATGCAAAATAATATTACACTGACTGCGCACGAATCGGATGCGCTGTCCCTTTGGCGTACTAGACTTAGTTTAAGCTTTGTTTGCACGAGGCGGAAGAATATCCTAGGAGCAGAACTTTAGCAGGGCTTCAGAAAAGTTGGCAGTAACCGTGAAGAGCCTCTATTACTGGATTACTTCCATTTAAAACCCTTGGTCGAGGGGGTTAAAACGGAAGAGATTGAAGAGTAGGAGGAATTAAGTCGGGAAGAAACAACTATGTGCAAAACATTCAATGAAGATCGGTTTGCCTGTCTCCAAGACAGAGGTTCTAAGTGTCACTGCGTTGAGTGACAACCACCTCGAAACATCATTAACAAAATATTAATACATTTAAAATTTAATGAATTCATTAAATAGGCCTTCGACGATATTTAATCTTAAATTTGATTCTGAAATGTCAACAAGTAAACCTACTGGGCGCAGTTTCAAAATTTGTCGGCTATTACTTTTATATGCTATAAAATTGTGATGTCTTCTCTTGTAACTAGCGGAAAGCCAATATTTTAGCGGATTCAACGGTCATTTAGTAGGGAAAATACGATCGACTTCAAACAGAAACAGCATTGGTGCAAATATGTGCCATTATTTTTTCTTCTTATTTTTTTACGTGCTATACGTTTAACGCGGCTGCCTAGTGCGAGGCGAGACGGGCCGATCGAAAGAAAAACCTGTTTTCATTTTAAATGATTTTAGATGTGTCTCTGCTGCATTTCACGATATCGCTTTCAAACAAAAAACACTCAGTCCATTTCGCCCACGCAACATTTCTACAAAAATGTTTTTTGTATAAATTTTAATACCCTGAAAATTGCGTGATAAATTAAGACTTACACACTCAAAAACAAACTATTAACAATGTACCTCTCCTTGCTCTCTTGTAGCATGTTTCTTCTCTTCAAAGGGCAAAAAGTAGTTTTTTGTTTGAAAGCGACGTTGTGAAACGTAGCCGCGAAATTCACCGTAAATTTTTTTTTTTTGTAATTTTCACTTGGAAATTGCTTGTGATTTTACAAATATTCGTAACAGTACAAAAATTTATCTTGTGAAATTACTCGTTTGTTAAACTACAAGAGCCGTGTTTGCAACAGACATCAAGAAATATTTGTAGTATACTGACCCGTATCCACGAGCTCAGGCATAATGGCGGACACTAAACAAAAACTAGGTGATATACAAAGTGTAGTTGCGGACAAAAGGAAAAGCATTGCAAGATTGAATAATGTAAAATGATAATCATAATAACAACAATGACAATTTTTAAAACCCGTGACGCTATTACTCGTTAGCCGTTCATGTTTCATACCTAAAAAGGACTCTCAAGATGAAATAAATGTGTTCTTCCTAACAAAATAACTTTACTTACGGTACGTGTAATACACAAATTACGGCACAATTTGTAAGTTAAGTTGGCCTTGAGTTTAAAGGCGCGGGTAGTGACACAAAGCACGTGTGTTCTAGTCCCCGTGCTGCCTATGTGTAACTTCGTTTCTTTTCTTCGTGAATTATATTAGGAAATTTTGTTTTCCTTTTCTCTGGTATTAATTCATCAGATTTGTTTTCTACAAGAAAAAAAAATTATTGCCCCCTTCTCAATAATGTAAGTTTGTATTACAAGCCTGTCATTTGTAATATTACAGATATATGTTTTGCAGATATTACAAGAAAACTCGTTTGTAGTTCCACAAAGGATTTTCTTGGCAAATGGGTTTCCAAAATTTTTTTTGAAGTGTGCCTAAAATCATTTAACATGTGAAGTCGTGTCTTTTCGTTTCACCGGTCCCACGCTACACAGTGCCTTTAGGACTATAAATTAATAACAGCAAATTAACAGTTATTTCGGATAGTTCATTCATGGTATACGTTCCACACAAGTGGTTCATAAAAAGTGCATTACGAGAATTCTGTTTTATCTTAGCCACAGTAATATCTTCCCGTTCATGTTGTTATTTTATCCTCATTCATATTCATATATCGTTAGGGCTATAAACAAGTTAAAGCTCTGAATGTTGCGCGTTAATATCAACATTTCTGTAAAGCCGGATACTCGAACCAACCAACATTCAATCTGATGATATATTTTTGCTAGAAAATTGCAAACACACAGGTAATGTGGTAGGGTTGGTTAAGTTAAAAGTAAAAAAAAAAAAAAAACATTTTCGAAACAAGCAACCGATGATGTTAATAACGTGAGTTGAGGTGCATTTAAAGACCTCCTGAGGGGCGAAAAAAGAACGTTAAACGCAGTGGCTCTTACAGTTAGGCGAGAAAGTCACCCAACGAGTCGGAATAGCTTCTTTTAATTTATTATAATAATTTTTAACGCAGGTTACATTTCAGAAAGGTATAAATCCCTACTGGTTGCACTATTAAGACAGTATAATAGCATGTATATTTTTACGAAGAACCAGACGTGCCTTGTAATTCCTGAAGTATCATATTTCTTTACACACTGTAAAGAGTATAATAACAGGTATATTTTTACGAAGAACCAGGCGTGCCTTGTAATTCCTGAAGTATAATATTTCTTTACACACTGTAAAGAGTATAATAACAGGTATATATTTTTACGAAGAACCAGACGTGCCTTGTAATTCCTGAAGTATCGTATTTCTTTACACACTGTAAAGAGCATAATAACAGGTATATTTTTACGAAGAACCAGACGTGCCTTGTAATTCCTGAAGTATCATCTTTCTTTGTGATATTTACAACACGTGAACAATAAGGAACAAAATTAGTTTTACAACTCTTGTGATGGCGATCTCTGTGGCAAAGGTAGTTTTAAAAAAATGCAGATAACGCTCTGGGTCTAAATCCCGGCCGATTTTACCCTGTACTAACTGTCAAAAGTTGTTAACAAAACTCGATAATAATACCAATCATAATTTCGCTGTGTTGCGCATGTTAGTCCTTCCATTAGTGTGTATATTGTGTAGGTGTTCTACTGGACCGAAATCAAGATGTCCCCCATAATACTGTTCAGTAAATCACTTTCTTACGATAGGTCCTATGTTAATGTAAACTGTATAACTAAATTACACTCACTATCAGTTGAGTTAGATACACCAGCCGTGTTGGCGAAATGGTGATGTGGTCGCCACGTCAAATGGAACAGTACCCAACCACGCATGAATAGTATGTCGTCAGACCTTATACTGACCTTCTGAGCAACAGTCAAGCACAGACTGGGAAAGAAACAAGATCTTAGCGCATTTGATCATCTCCAGATTGTCGGGGTCACAAGTATGGGCCACTCCATCTCCAAAGTCGTGGAAGCACTGGGATTTATACATGTCGCCATGTCGAGAGTGTACCGTGAGTACACGAATTCGGGTAAAACCAACGCCGCCGCCAGAGACAACTGCCGTGGCGTGCAACGTATTGACGACGGGGGTCGCCGTCGACTAGCTCGGTTGGCAACAGCGGATAGACAGGCCACAGTGCTGCAGATAACTCGCCAATTCAGTGCTGGACCACGACGACTTGTGAGCAGCCATACCATCCAGAATCATCTCCTCGCTATGGGATACAGAAGCCGCCGTCCCAGTGCGGTTCTCCTGCTCACCGCACGTCACAAGGCTCAACGATTGATGTGGGAACACCTCCACTGGACCTTTGACGCATGGTAAAGGTCGCCTGGACGGATGGGTCGAGGTACATGTTGGTACACGCCGATGGCAGGGTACAAGAGCGTCGCGAAGCACATGAAGTGATGGGTCCCTCGTGTCCGTCACCAGCGAACGATACAGGGACCTTCTGGCAGATCATGTACACTCATTCTGCGTCTGCAGCACTTTGCAGGAAACATGCACTTACAGCAAGATAATGCACCACCGGTCCACCGCTCCTTAACCAAGATCGAGTGTCTCATTAATGCTCCACGGACATGAGGTTGATTGCCTGGCCCCCCGAGGTCACCCCTCTTCAAATCTATTGGAAAAAAAATCGAGATAGTGTCGAGAGGGATATGCGCGCCGTGGATTCTGCTCCGTCTGATTTCCGTACATTGTCTGAAGCTGTGCTGCGGTCATGGATCAGCACGGCTCTCAAACGCTTCCGGCGCCTTGTGAAGTCCATGGCACACGCTGCATCACCACCGTCATCAGAGCGAATGTGGGTGCTACACGCTACTAGGCAAGGTGTCTCTAATTCAACTGCTCATGAGTGTATAAATGCCGTGTAACACTCGAAAGACAATTCCGCAGTAGAGAGACGGTTTAATAAAACTTCACTGTGTGCGTGTTCTCTCGCCTTTCTTTTTATACATATGCTCTGTTCGAAAGTGAACATCAGAAATTCTCGAAAGGCAAGCCGATCTGAGATTCAGCCGGGTCACGTGGTTCCGATAATCCGAACGCAATCATCAATTGGTAGCCACTCACGGCAACACAGCTGCTTAATCAGTCTAATCAGTCCCATGTCTTCGAGCCCTGCCCTCTTCCCCCCTCGTCACAACTCCCAAGGATCATGCCTAACATAAAATTGACCAATAACGTTCATTACCCTCCCACGTACCCACTCTGCCCCTTTGTGACTGGCTTCGCTCTCATTTACTCCTGAAAAACGACTGACCCCTAAGTTATCCTCACCTGATGTGACTATGACACAGTGAATTAAACAATGCAAAAAATCCCTCAGCAACATCGAGTTAAAAACGCAATTGATTTACAGCATATAATGCAAGTCAACGGTAATTTATTACACTCGATGTACCACTAAACTAAATTAATCAGGATGGTGGAAGCAAGCTATCTTGTTAATGTTGGGCATTTTATTCTTCGAGTTTTATTCCCAACTTCCCGAGTGGAATATCAAATTCACCACGGTGACATATTGAGTTATTAATTCTTAAATATTAACCTGACTTCGAACCTCAGAAAGTGTTTCAATTACAAATCCAGAGTTACTGGAACATTATTTTCCCTGCAAGCCAGCAGATAATCACACAGCACTAACATTTTACGTTGAAAATTGAGGTAGCAGTTGAATGACTTCAAAGGATCATTGTGCCGACTGTAAAACTGCAGTACTTCTTAAAAACTAGTACATACCTACACTACTACATTGTCAGGAAGTGCGATTTATGTTTCGTATGAAATAAGAATGTGCATATTTTGTAACAATAGGTATAAAATATTTTGCCAGAGTCTACTTATATAAAAGCTGAATCATATATACATATTATAAAACTCAACGTCTTTCTGTCTGTCTGTTAGTGCGCTTATCAGTCGAGAACCACTAATCGGATTTACGTGTTTTTTTTTTATTCATAGCTATGTTTTCTGGCCAAGTTTTGGTATAAATTTTGTTATGTAAAGTAACATTAGGAATAAGCAGTGACGATAAGAGCAAATCAAGTCGGAAAAGTTTACCGCCAGCGCTCTCTCTTGCAATACGCTGTCTAAACGGTTAAAGATGGAACAATATCATCTAGTAAAGAATTGTGTAGAATAAAAAGACCTTTAAAAAACTCCATGCTAGCAAATATTTATCTATAACAGAGAAATACTAATAAGCGTTTTTACCATTTAATTTCTCAAAATGTATGTTTAAATTTAAAATATTTGTCTGATGATTATTATAAACAAAGCTGAACCAAGTACAGAAAATTACTCCAGAGAGACAACGCTCGGCATTCGTACGCACTTGGTGTAACGATATTTTGCATACTAGGTATTACCAACACACCTGTTTTCTCACTGTTGCTATTCATATTAATTATAAATTAAATTATATAACTTACAGATATAAGAAAAATTTCAATTTAACCAAAAATAAGGTACGTTTATGTTAACACGTGTATAAAACGCCTGTGAAATCATGGCGTATCTAGGAAATAACAAAACACGCCATACGCGGGGTGATTTTTCAAAGGCTCTATTCAAAAAGTGTGAAGAAACCGCGAATAGACTATAGGCGTATCTACCTATAAGTGCTAAGACGCTAAGCAGGTGATGCGTTCACATCATTTCGTTGAGGATTGATGTTTAATTTTAAGGGTTAACTCGCCCCGGGGTCGAGGGTAAATACTCGGCAGGACTAAAATGTCAAGCGGTTTCAACACCTGCTAACATGCAGGAAAATGAGATTTGTTTCCCGCTCAAAGGAACGCGAGTTGTGGTCGTGTTTTTCAGAAAGTGGCGGGAGACTTGAATATTTCTGCTAGAATGTGTTATCTCCTGATCGAAATGCCCGACAATACTGGACATAGTTGAATTCTGGTGTCAACAACTAGTTTGCACGCTCCAGCCGCTGCACGTTTCATTGGCGGACAGAGTCAAATTATAGGCTATAAGATACGACGAGTCGTTTAACAAACCCGTTACGCAGTGCAGCCAACAGCGTATATAACAGTGTAAAACGTGTGCCGTAATTATCGTTGCAGTTATCGCAGCGACCTTGCAGCCGGTAATTATCTGGTGTTCTCGGGCAGCGAGTCCATAAACGTCGGAACGAAAGGTCGTGCTTCGATATCACCACATACGTAGATAACGAGCAGTTTTAAGGTGAGGTCAGCGTGTGCCTATTTAAGACACGTTCTGACGGCCGTCGCAAATATCCCTGCTCTTTAAGGGAGGAAAAATATTAAAAGAAAATACTTAAATGATTACAAAAACTATTTCAGTTCTGCGTTGATTTGATATCGTAGTAAAACTTAACATTTTAATCACGAAACAAATAAACCACTATTAGTGAACATCGTACAGTTGCCCTAAATACTGTAATAACTTATTATTTGCCAATATTCAGCAGGGTTTCCGTGGGCACTTCGTTAGATAACAGTCTATCCAACGCAATCGTGGTTATAAGTTATAAGGCAGTTTACGTAAACGACAATAATATGAAACACGATTTGTCTTTATTTTCATGTCGGTTACAGACTAGTTGGAAAACGAATTTTTGTGTGTTTGTTCTCGTAATCTGTACTCCAAAGTTTATTGTGCAAAAATGCTGAAATTTTGGAACAATGAAAATAATAGAAAGGTTTCAATTTTCCAAATGATTTGATAATTTGTACTTTCTCGCTGAAAGTTTCAACGATATCTCGTATATATTTCACTTCTACAAGAAATGTAAAATAAAAAATCTGTCTTCCATTTAAGATTTCAACACAAAAGCTCACGCATGTGCACTGGTACAATCAGGCATTCGAAAGTGTATCAGCTGAAATAACGGCTAGCCTCTATAAGGGCACATTCGTCCACGATTCGACTTCACTGCAGTTTAACGAATTTTTAGCTTCTTGAAGTGCTGAGCCAGTATTTTATTTCAAGCGCTTGTTGAACCACCAGTAGTGGAAACGTTTCTAGCCATTGCGTTGTTAATGCTTTATTGATTAGGTATTTTTACTTATGTACGTCTATGGAATACTGCTTAATCCTTAATGTGATGTTTGCTATGTAAGTAAATTAGTTATAAATCTGATTTAAAGTAATAGGAAACAAACATATTTAATGATCAAGGTCTGTCAATATCCCCTATGTGTACGAGTGCATGTGTATATGTATACTATATAATATATACACATATATAAATATACACACAGTGTTAGCACTTCCATCATCATAATCCTTCAAATTCAGTCATTCGTTGCTGGTTCTGTATGGTTCAGTGCCCACATGAATGTATCTTGGAACCCAAACGATCATTCTGACTCAAGAAGTGTTCAGTCTGTACCCCTGGATACTTAAGAATACTTAATATACAAAACAATTAAGAGTAAGGAAATAAAACAGCTCCTTTTACCGCTAACTACAACCGCACACACCAGCAAAAAAATATCGTCACAATCTAGCGACATGGTGCAACGCCGTTCGTCAATCAGACAGCGCCTGGTAATTTACTTGCCGGCCAGGAGCCCAGCCAATAGGAAATCTTTTACAGCACGCTGTAGCCAATCAGAAGAAAGGCCCACTTGTGGAGCCTTCGCGCATCTAGTCAGAGAATGGGTACGCTTACATCAAACGAACTGCTACGCAATTTCTCTTCCATGTAAGCCTACTTATCTAGTTCGTTCTCTGGTGTTAGTATAGCATGTTAATGACGCAATATCTTGCAAGGTAAATAAAAAGGAGGTGCACGTGGGCAGATACGTCCAAGCTGCGGAAATGCCCACCGCTCACTCTTTTCTTTACAAGCCTGAGGGCCAANTGGGCAGATACGTCCAAGCTGCGGAAATGCCCACCGCTCACTCTTTTCTTTACAAGCCTGAGGGCCAAGTAATTTCCGGAATTGTAAACTTATTTACAAAATTTCACGCGCAATCGTCAGGTGTTAGCTTAAAACTGCTTCAGTTCAACCCACTTAATTAATATGACCCTCCCGAAGGTACAAGGTTACGGATAATTAAGTAGCATAACTCCATTCAGTACGTTTACATTTTACTGGTTCTGCTCGTAACAAGAAATGCTTCAGCTTTTCGACCTTTCTCTGTGGCACCGCACTCTTTGGTCTGCGATGGTTTAGTCAATCAACAAAAGAATGACTACATATAATTTAAGTCACTCTTAATAATTTTAGTTTATTATTCGTAGATCTTCAGTCTTTGCTTCAACATGAACGAAATGTCACACCGCTCAGCCATGCCAGACGATAACCGCAATATTACGTAAGTCATTTTAGTAAAATTAAAACATATTTTTGAACTAGGTTGCGTATAAAAGGTTGTTTTGTATCTTTCATTTTGAAACTGTCTGTAAACATTCAAATTGTAGTTTGTAGCAATAGTTTGCCACGTTAATTTCTTTCCACGACAACAGTTTTCAATAATTTGCTTTCCTAGTTACACACATTTTAGTATTCTTGCAAAAAAATTCAACAATAAATGTTTTACCAATACCGTGGCAAATCTTGGCAGACAAACACACACCCAAGAATGGAACTGAACTTAGCTATTAGTCAACAATGAATGAATACTGCTCCTTATTTACTGTTACAAGAGGAAAAAAATCAAATCAATTCATTTGATTTTGTTCCTCTTGACATCGTTTTTATAGCAATTAAATTTCGCACTAAACTCACTGGAAAAAAAACCAATTAACAGTTTTCTATTTTGAAACGAGAGTGCGAATGTAAATATAATACTTNACTAAACTCACTGGAAAAAAAACCAATTAACAGTTTTCTATTTTGAAACGAGAGTGCGAATGTAAATATAATACTTGCTCTTGTGACGTAATTTCTTGATATTTTGAACATTTTCACAAACACTGAGGGTTCCGCTCAGCAGAAATCGTAACAGTTACCTGTAGTCATAAAAATTTTGTCCACCTGAGTTCTTGAAATTAACTTTTGTGCCAAGTTTCGTCACGATCCAATCATTCAAACCAGAAGGCGTTTTTTAAAGTTTCCAACATGAACGTGCCAAAATGACATATAAAAACCACAAGCGATTGAGGTTACAAAAAAATTGGTAAAAATGGAATACCAAATTTTAGCAACTCATGTTCTTAGGCCTACTAATTTTTATTTAAAGAATTTCAGTGGTGTCTACAAATTAAGGCGGCTAGTTCGAAATTGTACGAACACAATTACTGGTTTCGTACGTGATCTTTACGAAGTCACATTATAACATACTTTTATTCATGCCTGAATAAGTAGGGTCACCTGTTTTTCGCGAAAGGATCACAGGACTAGTTGCACTGCAAAACACGTTAGTTCAGAAACAATTCTGTGGCCAGAGGATAACTTCCTCGCGTCTTACCTCTCTGCGAGCACGCACGAAGTTGAAGTATAGTCTCCGGTAAATATTTTCGCGAAAAACATGTAGCCATATATCTATAAGTAATTTCAAAAAATGTCTGCAAATGACATAAAAACGAGAAAAAGTGAGCGTAACTTAATGCCGGATATGAGGTGATTAATGAAAAAAAAGAGATTATGTTCGTTAATTCAACAAACTAATTTTTGAAATATGAAGCTGGAATTGATTAGAAAACGTAAGTATCGCAAAGCTCAGGCGTGAAAAAACTATAATCTATTTGGTAACAGTCTTGACGATAAATATACATAGGTATACGCTGTTCACGGTAAAGTGAGCACATTGAGGCCCTAGTTACTTTTTTCCTATCAGTAATTTTTTATCCTTCTACCTATTTTTAAAATAAATTTTGCAATGAAAGTTAACGTCTCAGGCTTCAATAAAAAGTATTTATTGACTGTTATTCCAAATGAGAGGGATTCAAAAAGTGCTCACTTCATCGTGAATAGCCTACAATCTCTAACCTCCTTGGTATAGGACGTTGGATTTGGATTCCTGATAATAAATGATAGTTAAATTTTGTTAGGATGAGTATGCCCATCAGACTTCTGAGTGAATTACTAGGAAAACATTACGTTAAAATTGAAAACAAAAACCACAGTTACGTGATTGAAACGTAATAGAATAATACGGTTTACTTAATAGCTTGATACTTAGCAGTTGTGCAGTAAGCACATGCGGCTTTGTATCAGGTACGATAAAAAAAAAAA